>VDFB02075321.1:57717601-57826844 GCA_007258455.2 Sequoia sempervirens | reverse complement strand
AAATAGGGTCTCTAGGTCACAAAATTCAAATCATCCAAAACCCTTCACCGGTACTCTAATTTTCCCAACTTATGCTAGACAACTGGACTTGTGTAGCTAAAAATGTATGGTTGACCAGTCAGATGAACTCTATCTACTACAAGACGAGTAATAGCTATGTGCTCCCATGCCCATATCTACAACAATGTCACCCCATCCGAAAAATTGGCCTCTCTAAGATAAACTACCTGATGAAGATCATGGTACAAGTGAGTTAGCATACAAGATCCCCATGCATATCGAGTCCTCTAAGTAATCATACTCTCCAATATCTGACCCTAGCTAATTGATAGTCCCTTCGACCTACGATCATGACATAGAAAACCTCTAATGAATCCAGCAAGAACACAGGGTAGTGGTGCATATGAATCAACCATCTCCTGCCATGGAGTCTCATATCCACAAAACTGGTCATCAATAAAGACTCGCCTTAGAGAATTAGTACCCCCCTGCTCCATGGAATTGTAAACAAAACCAACTCACCAACTACAGGAATCCTTAGTATCTGGTATACGTCCTCTTGCATGACTATCATCTCACCAGTGGCTAAATGGAAGGTGTTGTGGTCACTATTCCACCTCTCAACAAAATTAGTCAGCAGTCCCTTGTTGATCTTATGTTGGGGCATATCAATCAAATAAGTCAACGTGCATCATCCAATCACATCTAAATCAGCCTACAGTAGATGTGGAATCAAATCCCAGGTCTTTGAGAAGCGCTCCCGAGACTGAAGGACCCTCGAAGGCTCCTATCATCATAACATATCACAAATTAGAAATCTTATTGTGATAGGGCGAATTTACTTGCTAGAAAATGAACAACAAACAAAAGAGTGCAAAACAACAACAAAAGAAACCCTACACCTCAAGATTAACCTAGGTTGATTCAATAAAAAATAAAGACAACAAAATGAAACCTTTTACCTTGTCTCAAATCGATCCTTTGGTTGGCCCTTCGATCTTTGGTGTTGTATGCTCCTATGATGGGAAGAGATGCAAGTGTGGATTGTAAGATGGATGGAAAATGAATGAAAGTGGATGCAAGTATGCAAAATGGCTAAGTATGGCTCAAGAAAGAAATTTGCAATAGTTTGGCTAGCATCAATGATATCTCTTAAAATGAGAGAAAAGAGGGGGTATTTATAGAGATTTTTAGACTCTCTAGGGAAATGGACGATCAAGATTGAGCCACCAAGATCGGGATGTAGGGCCAGGGTGAGTTGAAAACTCACAAGCCCTCACATCTTGACATGTGGCATGTGAAGTGGGTTGAAAACGATGAAGTGGACATGAGGTGGAAAGTTAGTACATGACACGGAGGTGGTACATAGTACCTTGGGATTGGACAAGATCTCCTCATAAAGGAGGTCCTTGTCCCCATGTGGGTGAGAGGACATGTGAGGAATTAAAAATTCCCCAAATATTCTCATGGGGATGAGAGAAGGAATTTAAAATTCTTTTAAATGCATTGGGGGATTAAATGTGAATTAAAAATTCACATGGGGAATAGAGTGCCTTCTTCAAAAAGAGAAAGTTTTTAATAAGGTTGACTTAGAACACATTCCATATATGATATGGGGATTAGGTTGACCTAATTAGGTGATTATGGTTGTGCAAGTACTTGATTAGACCAATTAATGACAGATTAAAGACAAGTGGGAAATGATGGAGGATGGGACCCTAATGATGATTAGGGATGTGAACATCTTAATCATAAATTAATTATGCCTAAGAAAGAGGGTTAGATTGTTAAGAAGGATTAGAGACCAACTTGCAAAAGTTGGAGGATGTGACAATGAGAGAGAAAGTGAGGAATTTAAAATTCCCAAAAGATAATATGACTAAATTAAATAAAGTGATGCACATTTATTTAATTTAGAGAGGAAAGAGGGGATTTTTTTATTAAATTAAATACTTTGGAAACCTTATGTAAGACACAAAATATTAATTAAATGAGTGATTTAATTAATATCGAAAAAGAGGATGAATTAAATGAGCAAAGGGATGATTAACGAAATGACTTTGACCATATGGAAGTGGTCAAATTTAGATGTCTACACTTATATATCGACATCAATAAACCTATCAATCTAATCAACTCTAATGAGATTTTGGTCAAATCTTATGAGCGGATATCATTAATCCTCACCTATCATGATGTCAATCATCATTATCTATCCTATCATTGATCCTCACCTATCATGAGGTTAATCATCATCATCCTATCATTGATTCTCACCTATCATAAGATCAATCATCATCTAATCTATCAACATCATCAAACAACATCAAAACATTGGTTGACGTGATCAACAATCATCAAAATTATGGAGTCTAATCTAAATTTCATCAATTTGGTCTAAATGCGTTGAAATAGTCTTTCTATGTGCTAAAAAACATGGATGCGCTAGAAAACTTCACCGATGTGCCAAAACGGGGTCTTAAAGTGATAAATCATTAGTTGCACTAAAATATTTCATCAATGCACCACAACAGTGCAAAAATGCACTAAACCTATGGATGCTCCATCAAATTCCATTAATGCGATAATTCATGACTTCTATGTGCTAAATAACCTGATGTGCTAAAACATTGACTCTATGCGCTACTGAATATCATCTATGCATTACTTTTCCCTATGCGCTAAAATATTGACCGAATGTGCTAATTCATGACCCAATTGCAATAAAAAACTCTATGTGCTATAACAACAACTAGATGCACTATATCGGAAACCCTACGTGCTAAAACACAATAACCAAATTTCAAAACATGAAAAACATGGGAAAAATGACATTCAAATTTAATGAAGAGCTTTCTTAGGGTACATACTAGAGGTCCATATGCAGTTGAGCGGTTGTGGCATCAAACTCGCTCGAATTAGTGGGTTTGGTAGGGGATCACCATTTTGCTCAATTTTCTCAAAGTTGCTCCAATCACTCTAATCTCTCAAAATGCAAATGAGCTTCTTTTCACATCTTTTCACCTTTTAATGGGGTAATTAAGTGGGAATTTGGTGGCATTTATTTCATTTTCCAAGGGCATCAATTAATCAAACGTGATAGGTTAAGTATTATTTATCGGGAGATAAATCGTTGAGACATTATAAAATTTGGAAATAATCATCAAATCATCATAAAAATTCAAAAAATTAAAAAAAATCCTAAAAATTCAAAAATTCAAAAATTATCTCCCGAGGGGGCATGTAGCCATCATCACTCGAAAATTAGCATCTGGGCATATCGAAAAAAAATTCAGCACAATAAATCGCAGTAAATTTTTCTTTGAAGCAATGTGTAAACACATCACTTCAAAGAGGGGAAAAATGTATACATCTAAAATTGGTCAGGAGAATTAATTAATTAAATACAAGTTATTTAATTAATAAACCTTTTGATTCATCTACTTATAAATAAATTCTAAATTTATTTATCTAATTCATTTTCTAATTCTTCTATCTTAAATCATATTCTTCTAATCTTAATTAAATAAAAAATTCTAAATAGTTTGTTTTATTTAATTATCTTCTTCTTATTAAATTTAAAATCTAAATTTAAATTTAGTCACATGTCTACAACTTTTCCTCCTTCCACCTCATCATGTATCTCAACAAATTAAATATGTCAAATATTTAATTTAGCATTATCCTCAACAAATTCTGAAACAACCTTGGGACACTTGGCTCTCTTCCTCCATTTATTCTTCCTAACACTTGGAAGATTGTTTTCCTAAAGGGAACACTCTCCTTTATTCTCTCTAACTTCTTCATCCCCCACCGTTCATCTTTCTAGATTGAATCCAGACCATTGGTTGCTTTCCACATTAGTTTATGCCTTGGAAAATCTATAAATACAACCTCATTCTACAACATTTCATATCCCAATCTTGAGCAATCTTACTCTTTAGAATTTTCACTAGAGCATTTGTGAGTATTTAGCATTTGAGCATTTAGCATTTGAGAATTTAACATTTTTAGCATTTAGAATAATTTAGCATAAGAATGGCTTAGTTATTAGCTGCATCTTAGTTTTTGTAGCTTCATCACATCATTATCATAGTATAACCTTCATTTTCATATAGCAGCATGAGCATCATTATCATATCACTCATCAATCATATAGTTTATCAAGCATGTAGGAATAGATTTCTTGCATTTCCAACATCTCGTTCTTTAGGTTGCCATTTGACAAGTCTTGTGCATACAAACAATCTGAGAGCCACAATGATTTGAAAAATCCCTAGAGATAGAGAACAATGGGACGACATTAGAGAGTTTGTTCTTTTAGTTTGATTATTGTTATTTGAATTCTCTCTAATATAATGTTTCATTTATTGTGTTGTATTGTTTTTACACTCACACATTTTAATACACCACAGTCATAACTACAGATGTTATTAGCATACCTATCTTTAAAAAAATCTTTGTAATACACACCAAGAGATATATTTCTTGAAGGACCTTTTTTTTTTTAAATGTGATATATAAGTGAAACAAATATCTGTAGAAGTATATTTCTCACAAATATTTCTTACATTGTTGGTGTTATCACTTGAAATTGCACCCTGTTGAACCTAATGTTCAACACCTCAATGTAACATGGGAAGACCTCTAAAGCTGTGGGTTACTTGTAGACAGAGGTCAACCTTCGGAGAAGGTCGGCTTTCTAACTGGTAATATCACTTAACTACTAAACCTTTTAAGGAAAAGGGAGAAGGAGTGCATAAAAAATGAAAATTAAATCCTATGGTGATGCACCAAATTTGTTCAAACATGTACAACTGCTTAACACATAGTTTTCAATCAACTAATAAAAGTTGATATGCACAACTCAATACTCATATGATACTGCATAAACATTTCATAAGAAAGCTACGATACATACAATCCTAGAAGAATGATAAGTTATCCTCACAACTAAAACTATTTGCATCACCAGCATAACCTATAATCTATAATATACATGTCTCCTTCACTTGAAAGTGCTATTAATGAGACGTATTAACAAGAAATAAGAAAAATCACATGTAAATATATCAATCATCCAACACAGTCAACGAAAATAGATAACTGAGAAGGCATAAATTGCTCTGTTTATTTATCTCCAAAGGTGAAACTCTACCATACAATGTTCGTAAATGAGTTACCAAACTCAGTATTCTCCTCTAAGGACTTATAGAAGTCATAAAAGCAAAAAATATGCAAGTAAGAATTATTTTTCAAAAAAGGAAAAAATGCCATATATATGAAAACTAAAAGCGTCGCCCTTTTGTTTTAGGGTTTACAAAATATTAGTTTCTTCAAAAGGGTCAACCCTCAGATCTTTTGGAAATAAAGCTAATGCATTCAATGTGCATCCTCTGTGTCCACGTCGGTGAAAGATCGCTTCAGGGATGGCCCTTCAGATCTTTTGCAACCATGCATTTAATGTACTATCCTCTGGCCTCCGTGTCCACTCTCGAACTTCCTTGAAGAGTTGCCCTAAATGTCCCTAGAGCATTACCATTAATATCAATTTGCTTTTTTCCATCCAACCTCACAGCTATCCCTAAGACTGACGACTTCCTATTTCTTTCAGCCTTCTTCCTGCTCAAGATCTTTTTGTGTGTTGACTTCCTCTGCAAACAGCTTCAGACTTTCCCATTAGATCTCCACACCATTGCTCTCCGAGCTGCTCCATCACCTTTGATCTCAGGAAAAATTTGTGTCGTTTATGCTATATTGATCTCATTCACGGGGGGATTCAAATAGTCAAATGGCTGATGGTTTGCCTTTAGTTCCCTCTGATTGGCTGAACATATGCCATGCAAGATCCCAGGTGATCAAAGGTCATTTAGCCAGAATCGCATGTTGGTGAGACATTGGTTGTGTCTCCCCGATGCGATTATGCTCTATAGCAGCGATCGGCATGGCTCACCACTATCGGCAAGACTTCATAGTGAGTTCCCATTGGTCATACCAATATTCCTTTTTATTGGAAAATGCATCGCTATCGACAATTCTTCTGAGTCAGTAGGAGATCATAGCGAACGCTAAGAGTCCTACTGATGTCCTTTTCCATGGGCAAGTTGATCATTATCGACAAGACTTCCCTCAGTCAGCGAGAGGTTATACCGAAGGAAAACTCTCTTGGCGAGACCACCTACTTTTGGTGAGACATCTCGGTGAGCCCAAAACATTATGCCGAGGGTTCCATTTATTGGCCAGACACCATCGGGTCGGTAAGACCTTTCGCCAACCCCTTCTGTTTCGGCGAGACCTTGCTTAGTCGGCAGGACCCAATCCCATTCAACCAGACTTTATGCCAAAGGAAAACTCTCTCATTGAGACCACCTTCATTTTCTGAGCTCCTTTCTTTCACCGAGCTCACTTCACCTTGGCAATACCTTATGCCGACCCCTTTATCTTTCGACGAGCTTGAAACATTTTGAGGAGACCACCAGCAATCGATGAGATGTTACATCGAGGGAATTTCATTTCGGTGAGACCTCACCCTATTGGTGAGACCTTACACGGATGATGCCTCCCTTCTCTGAGACCTCCTTCACTATGAGCAAGACCCTGCTTGGTCACCGAGACATTATGGTGAACTCAAACCTTTCGCCGAACTCACCACTCCACATTGGCAAGACTTTGTCAGGCCAGCAAGACTTCCTCAGGCTGGCAAGACTTCTCAGCGAGGCCATATGTTTCGGCAAGAGCTCATTTTGGGACCACCACCACCTGATGTCGGCAAGACATCCCAGCGAGCCCAAAACCTTTCAGCGAGACCTTTATTTATCAACCAGACCTCCTGCTGACACCAATATTATGCCGAGAACTCCATTCTTATGGTGAGACTTCAGTTGATTGGAAAGACCTCATGCCGAACATAGATGTCTTGGCGACCTGAGGAAAAATTCAATCATTTGGCCCCCCTGAATACTTGGAAAATTAGACCCCTACCTGATTGAGCCCGTAGGTCAAAATCAGGCAACAGTTGGAAAGATAATTATGCTAATTAGATAAACATATTATTTAAATAGATTAGAAAAAAATCATATAATTAAATGAGTTCACATAATTAAAATAAAATCCTTAAAACAAATTTATTAAAAACATACCTACAAAGAGAAACATTAATAAATTATTGTGCCTACATGTGACCTTTTTAACTTTTAGATTAAAATCCCAAGCATCCAAAAATTCTTGGTAATTATTATTTTTTAAGAGTTCAACAAACATTGTCTCACTAGCTTGTTTTGATGATATTAGTTAGCTCCATCTTGTGAAGTAATTGATACTAGTGAGTACCCACTTTTCCTATAATAGAAATTAGATTTATCATATCAATGGTCAATGCCTCATTAAGAAACTCTAAAAATAGGGTTGAGAGGAAGTGGAGAAATTATTTTCTTTTTCTAGATAGGAACTAGCACCATTTACACTTTCTTATCCATCAACGGTAAACAATAAATAATGTGGGTTGGGTGATTCCAAAATATTGGTTTACAATTTTTGGCCAAACTGGATACTGAAATTATTATTTTTAACTAAACCTTCACATTCAGGCACCTATAGCGACTAAACCATGAGGAATTTGAAGATGATGCAAACTAAAGTCTCGTCACATTTTTTCTGTAGATTCTAAAAATATTTTTTTCAAAATTTTTGGAATTAGATTGTACTTCTTTTTCCATCTCCCACGAAAACTGGCTTTTTTCATAAAACAACATTTTAAAAAGTATTTAATAATCGTATAACGTATAAAAATTCCATGAAGGATAAAATTTGTTCCTTTCTAATTTAGATTTTGTAATTCTATATCTAGTGCATCCACTTGTTAGATAGTTTTTATTGAATATTTTTTCCCTTAATCAAAAGTTTCAAAGTCAAACCAATTACAATTCAATATAGTACGTACCGTGATAATGTATAACTTGTTTTGTGTAGACTAAAATTCATTTTTTTTTTGTTGATCAGCGAATTTCAATATCTAGTGCACTCATTTTTTTTAATTTTTCTTTTGATAATCTGCTATTTTCCACATGTGCAAAACAAAGACCTTCATTTTTGATGAAAATCCTATGTTTAATAAAACTAAAAAAACAAATACATAATAAAACCAAAACATATTAAAATTATATTCGTTGGATAGCTCGTTCCAAGGACTACCTAATTCCAGTTGGGTTTGTGAAGATTCCTCCATTTTCATCCTCAACCCAAGCTCTGAATTGCCAAAATTTAGGGTTTTTTTGTGTCTCAGTGGGGGATGAGGGATAAGGGGGGTTTGTACGAACCTCTAGGGGTTTGAACGAACCCATTCAAAGGGGTTCGCTTGAACCCCTTTGATATGCATTTTTCTTGTTTTTTTGGCAGTCAAAATTCAAAGGGGTTCGGTCAAACTAGTAGGTTCGTATGAAACCCCAAAATCACTTTTTTTTCTTTCGGGTCATTTTTTGTGAGTTTTCCTTCCTCACTTGAATTGTAAACCACTATTGTGGCTTCACCTAGCTAATAATATCTAATCCCAGAGGATTCTTTGGGAAATAATACGAGCTAAGAAATAACCTTCCAATAATCCTTGGTAGAATTCTTGGAGTATCTTTAGAACTTGGCCTTCATAAACACACTTGAGAAGTGACCCATCAAATTTCCTTCTAAAGAGAACCCCATTAACTATGGAAAAGGGAATTCCTTACAAGTAAACTCTTCTTCCAAAAGAGGAAAAGTCACTTGTGTACTACCCAATTTCCATGAACTAAATTATTCCATCAATATGTGATTCCAATACTCTCTTTTCATTGGTCAATATTTTTTAGTTGTTCAAATCCTTGTAAACGCTAATAATGTCTTGGAAAAGTGCTCTCCCTCTAACTAATTTCATTGGTTTTATATTTGTAAATTTATTTCTCTATTATTCTTAAAATATAAAATGATGAAATCATTTTTTTTATATATTCAATATAGTTTACATAATAAATGAGGGAATCTTATAGATCCATTCATTACATGGTAATCTTTTTTTATTACATATGAAAGTAATTCTTTACAATCTCTTCTCTAATTATAATAAAGTTTTTTTTTATACATTTGGTAATTTTTGTAGTGTTGTTTATATGATGAGCTTGTTGATGTGTCACTCTGGTTTCAAAAGAAGCCTGATGTAGCATCAGGTTAGTATCATAACTATAAGAGAATTGTTGTTGTTGTTTTTTAGTCTTTTTTCTTCTTGACTGCACTCTTGCCTTTATTCTGAGAGTTTCTAGCTAGGATTTTTACCCCCTTTGATTTCTTAAGGCCCCTAAAGTATAGCCACTGATTTACAAAATTCACTTCCTATTTGTCTTTACTTTCCTCCATTAGTTTCTTAAATTTTTCTTTTGGCACCTGTACTATTATGAAAACTTGCATGTAGACATTATACAAGGTGAGTCTTCTATAAGACTCAATAAGATTCCTCCTGCATCCTTGGTATTTCTCACTATTTAGATTGCTTTCCATATAAGCCACAATATTTTAGATGAAAGAATTAGCCAAAATAGATTATTCATTTTCCCAATTCCTTTAATATTTCCCATTATAATTTCTTTTATTTTACTAGTTTTAGTATCTCCCCTTCCACCCAATTCAATTCGGAACATTCTCCATATTTCATTTGCAAAGAAACAATCCAAAAAAATGTGCATGATAGTTTCATATTTTTTACATATTTCACAGGTATTTGTGTTGATTTTAGTGTCTATATTCGGCAACCTTTTCCATAGTAACATCCATCTAAAGTTGGAATTTTTAGGATCCATCACATTGTTTCATATATGGCTGAATACATTGTTCCACTATTTTTTTCAAGGTTAAGGTTACATCCTTTGTTTTGGTATTTAAAATGGTTTGGATTGTTGTTCAACAATTTGTAAATCTCTTTTTCTTTTAGCCCTTTGAGCCTTTTTTCCTCTAGCCAGTCGAAATCCTGGACAACATCCCTACCAGATGTCATAATAGCCTTTGGTATCACCAATTTTTCTTTACAATATCATAGGTCCTTTTCTATGTTTGGGGAATGTCAAATTCTTGTCTAATAGTATCCTAGCTTTTTAGCTATTCATTATTAATTAAGCTTTGCACTTGGATTATACCTTTTCTATGCCAAGATTTTCCAAAGCACCCCTGAAGTAGTGCTAAGGGTTTGTTGTTATGACTTGTGTTCCACCAGATAGATCTCAGGTGGAAAATTTTATTTAAATCTTGCTCAATTAGGAATTTATTTGCTATCTCATTTTTGTAGACTTCCCAAGCCTTCCATAGGCTCTTAAATACATTGGACCCTAATTTGGGGAGACTGAGAATTTACCAAATACAAGATCTCACATGTAGGCATCACTTTCCAGGACTTAGCTTGCTTTGGGAAAGTGTTTTCAATATTGTGCCTTACTAACACCTTCCACAGTTTGTTCCCTTTTAGAGCTTTATAAATCCACTTAGCAGCCAAAGCTATCCTCTATTTCTTGATATTTTTCAATCCTAACCTACCCTCAACTTTCTCAAGGAAACAAATTTACCACCTTACTACTAGTTTCTTTTTATTTCCTTTGTCATCTAACCATAGAAATTGTCTTATGCTCTTTTGAATTTATTCTACTTGATAGCTATTAAAAAACCAAACCGAGGCATAGTAGATATTATATGATGATAGTATTTTCTGACACACTAGAGCCCTTCCTTCCAATGAAAGGTATTGTTTATTCTAGCTATTTAGCTTCTTGTCTATTTTTCTTTTCCTCCAGTCCCACATCTCCTTCAAATTCGGACTGATTGCAAATGATATCCCTATATACCTCACAATCTTACTTGGCCCTCCCCATTGGATTTCATATTCCTTAAAACACTCAAGTTGGGCATCATTTCAGCTTAGCAATGTAGATTTAGCCTTTGATATCCTAGTACCTACAACTTGACCAAGAAGCCTTAGCTTCTCCATCAAGTTGCTAACGTTTTCTTTTTCCAAGTTTATGAACAAGGTAGTGTCATCTACAAACTGCAGATTGATTAGTTCCTCCTTGTTAGGAAGAGATGGTCCTTTTACTTTTGGATTTAAGGATGAATCCCTTAATATATAGTGCAATGCATCTTTCACAATTACAAATAGGGATGGGGCCAATGAGTAGCCTTTCCTAATAGATCTTTGCAACTCAATCTCCCTTGTTAGAACCTAATTGATTTATATCTAGGTTGTTGCATCCTTCAATAGAAATTTGATTAATTTGAAAAACCTTTTTGGGAAGCCATAGGCTTCAAGGACCATAATTATAAAAGTACATTCTACTCTGTCGTAAGCCTTCTCAAAATCAACCAGTAGCATTCCTATGTTTTGGTTTGAGTTTTTTTCCCATTCCATGGCTTCCCAACTTTTAAGCAAGTTTTCAAGTATATATCTTCCTTTTATAAATCATATTTTGGTGTTTTTTATGATCTCTGGAAGGATTTTAGATAACCTTGATGCAATGGATTTTGCAAGGATCTTATAAGAAACAATTAGGAGAGTAATGGGTCTCTAATTTTTAACTAGTAATTTGTCCCCATCTTTAGGGAGTAGCTTGATAATGCCTTTATTTATGGAATTGCCTAGAGAGCCAAATTTTGTGGCCTCATTATACACTTGAAGAAGGTCCTCACTTATCCATTCTATATTATATTTATAGAATTCAATGGGCAAGCCATCTACCCCTGGGGACTTGTCATTGTTGAGGGCAAGGATAGCCTTCTTGATCTCTTCTTTGGATAACACCTTGTTTAGTTCTCCATCATCATGGCTGGAGACTTTTGGAGGGATTAAATTTTTGCAGTCTTCTCTAGCCTTTATATTAGCAGAGTTGTTCCCCTAAGATTGAAAGATCTTTATAGAATTGGAGGAAACCCCTTTTGACTTCCTCGGGGTTTTTTTCCAAAACTCCATCTTTCCAAATATATCAAATTGCATCCTTTGCTTCTTTATCCTTCAACATCCTGAAGAAGAATTTAGATCCCCTATCTCCATGTATGTTCTATTTTATTCTTTCCCTCTTTTTTACCCCTTAGTCCTTGTGGATTTGGATCTTTTTTAGTTCTCCCTTAATACTTACTAGCTCTTTGTTTAGCTCCAGGATCTTGGGGTTCGCTTGCACTAGTCCTTCAACTTAAAAAAAACCTCCTTGAAGCTCCTACTCTTTCTTTATTAGATCCTTAGATTTTTGCTCTCCTATTTTTTGAAAAATATTTTTCCACACTTTTATGTTATTATTCCATCTCTTAATCCATGAAGCATTCTTGTACATCCATTCATTTATTTCCTATACAATGTATACTGCATCATTACAATCCTCATTATTCAAGAGTTTAGTGTTCAACAAGTATTTCTTGTCCCTCTTGAGGGCTATAGAAGCATCGTTATCTAGTAGAATTTTCACTGAGACTAGGTGATGATCTGAAAGAATCCAAGGGGTCACTTTGACCCTGCTATTTACTCCTTCAACTTGATCAAATTGGAAGAAATCTTTGTTTGCATAGAATCTATCTAATCTGCAATAGATTCTCCTATTTCCTTTTTGAAAATTGCACCATGTGACCAAATGTTCTTGTTCTCTCCTTTTGACCCCTCTATTGGATCTAACAACTTAAGCCTATTCTTCATCTTGAACTAGAAGAACTTCTCATTCCCTTTCCAACCCATATTGCATCCCCCTAATTTGTCTTCTAAGTTCTCTATCATGTTGAAGTCTCCTCCTATGATCCAAGCAACTTCCTATATGTTACTTAACTAGTCCCAGAGTACACATCACTGCCTATAATCATTTGAGGCATATATAGAGCACATTCCAAGATTTCTCTTCCATTTCTCAATTATCACCCACACTGCTTTGTTACATGGTGAGGTCCCTTATGCAATTACCCAATTATCCCAAAAATTAGCAAGTGGGATAACTGCCCCCACCTTTCCCTTTCTCATGCTTAGTCACAAATTTTGCAACATCTTTCCATATAAATTTAAGGTTTGTTTCCATGTTAAAGCTGACATCTTTTACCTCTTGTAGCAAAACAACATCCTTATTTTTAACTTTCCACAAGAGTCTCCTTATGTTGTATTTCCTTTTAGGGGACTCTAATCCCCTAATGTTTGATGATGTGCAATTAAACATCATCAAATTCTATTTTTTGGGTATCCTTTTCTGAGCTCCTAAATCCCTTAAAGCATTTAGGAAGAATATCTCTACTATCTTTTTCTTTCTTATAGGGGACCAAGTCCTCCTTTATCTTTTTCCTTTTTCTTCTCTTTTTTTGTTTTAGCCAGTTATTCACAAAGGAGTCTTTTCCTTTATCTACTTGTGCATCCTCTTCCTCTTGAACTTGGTGGATTCCAAGCCTCCTTTAGCCGCATGCCTTCCCGTGATCTTACCATTTTTTAAGTTCTTAGTTTCTCCTGCAAGCTTCAATTTATCTAGGAGACTATGGTATTTTCTAAGGCTTGTTTAATTTCTAGATATAACTTTTGGGTCTTTGTTTCCTTTTTGGAACATTCAACCTCCCCTGGAAGGTCATGCTCAAAGTATCTCATTTTGCAATATAGAGCAATTTAAATATCACTAACCATAGTAGGTTTCTATGCTATTGTGCATAAATTAAAAGGAGTCCTAGCTTTTCCTGGTTCAGGTATAACTAGGGACAACTCCACTATTGAGTCCTTCAATACTTTGGAACCAACCGAAATTTCCTCAAACTTTTTTAGATCCTCTGCAACCCGAGAAGGGGTATTCTTTACCATCTCCTCGCAACCTTGTTGTTGTCCTAGAATCATAATTTTATGTTCTACATTCGGGCTAACAATGTACAAGGGAGAGTTGTTCCCTTTGTCTGGTAAGGTACTTGAGTTTATTCCTACACAAACCTTATCCTTTATGTTCAAATTCTATTGAGATTTTGTGCCAATTTTCCCCTTCATATTTTTATTGCAACTATTCTCATTGTTGGTTAGAATTGATTTTCCCCTATTTAAAATCTTCTTATTAATAGCAATTTTTTGTTTGACTTTATCCATTACAAGTTCCTGGGCATTTTTATTGTGCCCTATTCATTTGTTTGTTCTAGCATTGAGATCTATCTCAGCTTTCTTTAGGCTTTCCAAGTTGGGTGGGGAAGTTCTTGAATCCCTATTTGTCATGATTGCAGGATCTTCCTCATTATTATCTATCATCTCTATATCCTAAGAATCCTCCTCCAAAATTTTACCCCTCCCCAAGAGCATATCATTCTCTTCAAGGTTCAAATCATTCTCAATTTCAATGTTCTCTTGAGGGTTACCCCTTGTTTTCCTAACATCCTGCTTGCTAGGCTCAATGTTTAGGGTTTCTTTCTCTTTTACTTGTTCTTCTGGTGAGGGGTTCCTATTGATCCTTTTTGGACCTTTTCGATTCCTAATTTTTTTGGGCCATTCATAGATTTAATCTTTGTCCTATTATTAGAACGTCAGGTCTTGCCATACCTTTTGGTGCAAGAGCACCTCCTGGATTTCATGCCTCCATGAGGCATGCTTGAGTTATTGGATTAAGTTAGGAAATTTGGTGTTGTAATAAGTTCCAATGGACCATTTCAAATATTTTTTTAGTCCTATTTTTGTCACATTTTTGTCATATTTGCAAAAAGTTGCAAAATTACATGTAAAAGAATTATATTAAGGGTCAATCTCATATGAAAGGCCTATGTTTGTGGTTGAAGATCATATTATACCATATTCAATGTAATTTGAGTCCTAGGAGGGTTAATGTGTCAAAAAGTGCAAATCTCAAGTAAATTTGCTAAAGTGCAAAAATGGCAAAAATGCAAAATATGGAAGTTCAAGAGTCAAGTAGGTGAAAAGTTAGTTTTGGTCAATTGGTTGGAGTTAGTTAAGGTTTGAAAATGCATAAATAGCCTAAATGCATCGTTGTAAGTGGTGGTGGAAGATGAATTTGAATTTTGAAAAGAAGAAATCCTTATTTTCTATATTTTCCACGCTTTTATTCCTATTTTGATGCTTTGTACGGAAGTTGTGGCCCTGATTAAGGCCTGAGATTGTTTGGATGTGTTATTAGCTTGATTCTACTTTATTTTTCAATAATTTTCATTTATTTTTATTAAGTATGGAGGAAGATATTGTAGTTTTATTGCAGACGGGTCAAAACCCCTGCTTAGGGTAACAGTGAGTCTTTAAAAATGCATTTATCCATTTCAAATCATTGTTAGCTTCTAAAAATGGGTGTGTAGGATGGTTTTTTTATACTCTAAAGGATTCCTAAACCATAGGGCCTATAGGTGAAGTTTCAAGCAAATATCTTGATGTCCTAATCTAGAAAATATGTGTTACAGTCAGAAAAAACCACAATTAAGAGGTTAGGAACTACCTAGGGTTTGATAAAATGTTCATGAAATAAAATTTTAATGGTTATTTAAGCTTGTCCAGGTCCAATGAAAGATGTTTGATGGATTGGTTAAGTATATTTTTGACTATAGTTATTAAAACCAATAAGCCCTAGGTTGAATAAAGCCTAGTAGGCCTAGTTTACTCGTTGTTAGTCCAATTTTGTGCATTTTGCCTCAAAGTAACTAGTGTTAATCTTTTGATATGTTTTAAAGCATTCAAATAGGTGTCCAAAATACTGATTATAGTCTGAAGATAAAGCCTCTATGAAAAGATATCTCTGATAGTCTAGTTTTGGAGTACTACTAGCTTGTAAGGGTTTGGAGTGGAGTTGTACAAATTGTTGTTCCCTGTGACTTGTGAGTGGTCAAGTTGTGTTTGAATGTGGATCTTAATATTGTTAGATGCCTAAACAAGTTCATGTAGAGATCTGGAGCTTAAAGTACAAGTTGGAGCACTTGGAGGCTTATTCCATTTAAGGGGTTTTGTGAGTATTTGGGAAAGGTCCAAATTGTGAATCTCTGAAAAAACCTATTGTGTTGCCTCCTTACTTACATCGCCTTTCTTTATTTTTTAGAATTAGGTAGTTTCTTCTTCAGTTCCCTTCTTTTTTACATAGGAAGTAGGAATTTTCTCCCCCCAATATTTCTATGCTATAGTTTAGAATATCATTGTCTATTTCAAGTTCTATTTCCTCTGGGATTTCCATCCTAGGAGTTATTGCTAGCATAACATGAGCATCCATATGAAATAGGTTTCGTCTGGTTTCTTCAACCCTGATTATTCTCATATAGCGGGAGAAAAGTTGGGGAAAAACCACCTAGAGTAATGGTGGCATGTTTTTAACAGTTACCCATCTAGGGTACGATAGGGCTAAAACCTCCTCGTTAACCACATTCGGTGACCATCCTAAATCCCTGAATGTCGAATTTCCAATAGTCTAGAATTTTTTTGATGTTGCTTCCTTTTGCATTTCATTAGTTTTGAAAAACACCAAGAATAATCCATTATGTATCATTCTATAGAAAGTATGTTGCAGCCCTAGTTTTTTATTCCATACATTTGTTATTGAGTCATCAAGGAAATTTCTTTATGGTACTTTTATTACAATCTAATGTAGCAAAGTAAATTTTTATATTTTTTAGCCTTTTTTCCTCGTTATCAAGAACCCTAGCCATGTTTGCATTAGGAATGAAAAAAAAATTAGGATTTACTAGAGGGATCTTACCTCCTTCGACTTACTATCGGTTGTCGTTAGGGGTTCCATCTCCCACAACATTGAAGCTTGTCAACTCAGGGAAGATCATCCTCTCAATTTATGTGACTGCCTCTTTGAAGGATTTACAATCAACAAGAGAAGAGAGATATTATTAAACTTTCCCCCTACCCATGAGAGTATTACAAGTTATCTAGGGCATCAACTTTATAATGATTACCACGAATTACCAATGAATATGCAGCCACACAAGAAAAAATAGTGCATAAAAATTGCAAGGAAGCACAAAAGGGGAGGGCACTAGGGCATGTAGGGGCTTACACATGTGAAGCCATCAACCCTGCGCGAGGAACCCACAATCTTGTAGAGCCCCTCTTCCCAGTTTCCTCGCTAAAAGGGCGACACTCACAACTTGAAAAACATGCTTGTGATCAAATGATAAAATCATTAAAATAATGTTGACATGTTATAACTACATATGTTATTAGCATACCTATCTTTAAAAAAAATCTATATAATAGACATTAAGAGATATATTTTCGGAGGGACCTATTTTTTTTTTTTTAAATATGATATATAAATGAAACAAATGTTTGTAGAAGAATATTTCTCGCAAATGTTTCTTACATTATAAAAAAGATAATTATGCTAAACATATTTATTTAAATAGATTAGGAAAAAATCATATACTTAAATGAGTTCACATAATTAAAATAAAATCCTTAAAACAAATTTATTAAAAACATACCTAGAGAGAAGAAACATTAATAAATTATTGTGCGTACATGTGACCTTTTTAACTTTTAGATTAAAAACCCAAACATCCAAAAATACTTGGTAATTATTATTTTTTAGAATACGCATGCATGAGAGTAATCTTGAAATACATGAAAACGGTCCTACTCTCAATAATATATATATGCGAACGAGCTTGAATGATAGATTACTAATTAATATGCTAATTATTATTTAGAACGATTGAGACAGCCCTAAATAGGTAAGCTAAATATAGAATGCTCTTTTTTAATTAAACTACTAAATTAAGAGGATGCGTGCATGCCAAGTTATTTTAAAACGACTAAAAATATATAATGACCTGGGGAACGCTTTAGAAAAAGCAGAAACAAAAGGGAATGTATTGAGTTGCTCTGTGCTGTGCAAATAGCCGACGGAAGTGTGGAAATCAAGTGGGTGGAGAACAATGGAGGTGAGCGTAGGAACGAAGGTGGAGGTGTGCAGTGAAGAGGAGGGATACGGAGGAGCTTGGTTTGAAGGAACTGTCATTAGATTTGGCAGAAGGAAGCGTAGATTCTTTATTCAATATGACAAATTCATTACAGAGGAGTTGAATGGAGTGGCATTGGTGGAGGAGGCATGTTTAAAGAATATGAGACCCGTTCCGCCCTACAAGCAGATGCCCATCAATTGCTCACCTGGGGACTCAGTGGAAGCGCTTGACATGGATTGCTGGTGGAGGGGCATTATTGTCAACAGATTTCTTTCGCCTTTTAGTGGGGAGGAGCTCTTTACAATCTTCTTTCCTGATACTCGCACTATGAAAGCCTATCCGCGCTCTGACCTACGCCCGGCTCAAGAATGGATCAGAGGAAAGTGGAAACCGATAAAATGGAATTAGATTTTGAATGTAGGCCCTTTGATTTTGGTAAATTGTAAAGTCCTGCTCTGTAATAGTTGGCTATTGGGTATTTTGTGTGTATACGGTTTTTGTAAGCCGTCTTTGAGTGATTTCGTTCTTATAAAGAAAAGAGATTATAACAGAATATGTTGAATCGTCTTTGCAGTGCCTCTCTTTGTTTAGTATTTTGGCGGCTTCTGTTTTATGTTTTAATTCAGCTTTTGTTTCCTCAAATCTGCTTTCTTTTCTTGTTTCTTTTCATGTTACCTTTCTTAAAAGTATAGATCTCTTGGTGACCTCATTCTTCACATAAATGAGAATTGCACTAAAGAATAAGCAATTCCAAGAAAATTATAGTGCTGCGTGCTCCTCAGCTTGTTTGATGCAGTTTCTTCTGGAATTCCGATATATATGGCCTTAGTAGATCTCATAGCTGCAGATTTTCTTACACCGCCCATGCGCAAAAACCTTATTCTTCAAATGTGGTCATATGCGGCGCTGTTCCTTGGTGCAGGGGCGATGGCTTTGCTGGGTATATGGGCCTGAAATTAAACAGCTACTTCTATCGCCCTCACTGTTTTTCCGGTTCCACCTTTGACTTCTCGAGGACATTAATATTGCTATCTTATCTCTTGGATAATGTGAGGATTTTAATCTGATGCTTAAAATAAGGAAAGTTTTTATCGAGCTTCTTCCATTGGCTGATCCGGTTTACAATGGAAAGCTTCATCCAGTGAAAAAGAAATTTGGAAGATTGTATTACATAAATGAAAAAAAAAGTTATTAATATATATATATATATATAAATATAATAAAATATTAATTAGGAAAATAGAATTTATCATCATGATTCAAGTTATATAGAGTGGCAAGCTTCAATTATTTGTGTAGATAGTTGTAGTGACAAAATAAAAGTTTTATGAGCTTTTATTTTTCTTAAGTGTTTAATTAGATGTACAAATTATCTCTCCATACAAATTTGTCAACAGTTTGATTAGCAACTGTCTCCTCTCTTCTATTTTAAATTAAAAAATAATTATATTTAATTATAATGAAAATATAAATACTATTGATAAATGCAAATTAATTTTTTAGATTAAATGGTTAGGATTGATTATTTATATGAGTATATTAAAATAAAATAAGAGAAATAGGAGTGCTTAGTTCTAGAATTGACGGTGTAGAAATATTGTCAATGTTATGTGTTGATGTCTTTATTTGCACTTTTTTGTAAACCTGTGTTTATATGAACACCAAATCTAGAAGCCTACAAACATGAAATGTTGTGTGGAAGATAATTTATAAGATTTTAGAAGTCAACTCTTCTAAGAATTTCTAATAATTTATAGAATTCAATTTAGAGTGAAAAGGAGATAGAACTAAAAGAACATATGAAAAATTAAGATTAATATAAATGAATGGTCAAAAACCATTTATTCGATAAGATGATTATTTCTTCAATTACAACAATCATACAATAATAATTAATAAAAATATCCATAATATTAACAAAAACCTATCCATATAAATATTAATCAAATGACGATGAACAATTAAAAATATGTGAATGACACTATTGAATAGAACACAAAGATTAAAATTAAATTGGAAATTCATACCAAGAAAATATGCCCATATAACTCTATAGCACGAGCATTCCTTTCCCCCAAAACTAGATGACCATAAATCTCTTAATTATACAAAACAAAAACCCAAGAAGAATGGGAAAGTGGATAGTAATGCCAGGATGCACTCTAACTGGTGGCTCACCAATTCTAAATTGAAAAAAGTTGTCACTCATATTAGGGGAGAGGAGCTTATAGTGGAGCACCCTAACTTCACGTTTCTCAAATTGTACGTGGAAATTTTAAATCACTCTCAATTTTGTACAACAGTTTATTTGGCAACTCATGTGCTTCTATATTTCGTTTTAGGGCCACATCATTGAATATAATGCCACATCAGCATGCTTTTTGTTGAGGTATCCAAAAAGACCCAAAAAAAAAGTGAGACCAATAGTGGTGCACTAAGTCATGTTTTATTGGTGCGCTGATGTGGCATCACATGATTTGTCACTTTGCATACTTTATAGATAAAAAGTGTTTTGCAATTGGATATTAAAGTGCTCCACTATGGGATCCACGGAGGACTACTTCTATCCCCACTATTGAACCCTGCTCCATTATGGACCCCTCTCCCCTAGAACCTCATGTCTACAATTTTGTGTGGTGAGGGAGTTCTCTGCAGCCATGCTATACATTACCCATTGCTCTATTCGGATTTGAAAAAGATACGCATTATTTGTGTATGCCAGAAATGCCAAGCATACACCATTTGCGAGAAACGTCCTTTGCAAGCATAGAGGCCCATCGTCTAAAGTGGATGAATTATGCAATGCCACAGCTAGATGAAGTTGCCACTTTGATGGCATCGTCGAGGTGCATAGGAGGGCCATGTGTCTGAGCTAATACTGTATGTTTCTCTCTTATTGATTTATGAGCTCATAGGTCGCAATAATAAGAGGGGTTCATATGATTTCCAGAATCTATGCCATTAGTGCAATGGTTTTTAGTTGTTAGACTAATAATGCTATGAGGATGCAAAAACTAGCCAAATGTTTTGGATGCGTCGTCTTGCAGGCCCAACAGTTCATTATGAATATGCTTTGGCCAATGGCATAAGGCAATGGGATTGTGACACTGACAATAATTATGGAGATGTGCCAAATATTGATTTGGATCAAGATCAGATGGTTTTGAATATTTTCACTTTGCATCAAAGATACTTGCACTAAAAGAACAAAAGAGCCTAGAGAATGAATAAGCTACCCTCCTACTTGAGATATTAAATGAACTCATTTAGGCTCAATTAAAGGAATTCTATTGGAGGTCAAAGGGGCCTGATGATGCTTCATTCTCAAGACATGAGGGAACCTAAGATTGAAATAGTGAATAGTTATTATTCTATAATTTGGGTAATATTGTAGTAGATTTTTATTTGAGACAAATGAGCGTAGATGTTGTATATGTTCATAAAGTTAAAAATAAACAAAATTTGATATCCCACATTAAATAAAATTATAGATTCTTTAAAGAAGCTTTGAGTGGACCTCACTTCTCATTATTTAAAATCTTCTTCCTTTTGAATGCTTAAAAGGTCTTATAAAGCTAGATAGTGTTTATGTAGGAGATATTTTGCAAGTGTTCAATTGTGGCTTTGACCTAGACTTCAAGTCATCCTAATGAATGGAATATTGCCTCTACTTCTATTATGTTCATGTGTGTGACTACTCTTGTGATAAAGTATAGTCTTTTTTCTACTTGAGCAGCATTTTAAATTCTTCCTTTTTAACACCTTGCATTTAGCATCAAAAGGGGAGGGAAGTTGCTATTAAACTAGAGAGATGATTTAAGACCTCATCCTTGGCATAGTCTAATCTAGGATAGTCAATTATAATCTACATTTTTAAGTAGCCTTTTCCTTGTTTAGGGTCTCATTGAGTTCCATTATTGTAGATATTTTATCCATTATCCTGGCAATAGCAATTTTATCATTAGGCAATTTATAGATTTTTTGCACAAAACTTTGGCCTAAGCTATCTTCAAGTTGAGTAACTCAAGGACCTTCTCAATCTCAAACTTCACCTCCATAATAATATTTTATGTGGATTTTATGAGATTCAAGGTAGAGCTTAGGTCAATAGTCATATATAAGATCCTTTTCTAGTAAGACACATATAGTACCTACATTAGGAGCCTATAGGTCATAGCTTGTATTGTTCTTTGTATATCCTCCTATAATGTCTAAATTTGCTATTCTCAAGAGGTGATAATTTTTTTTCATGTGGCACATAGTCTTATAGACTTTTTATTAAGGTTTTTTCCTCATCCACTTCTTACAAAGATATCTATAATCTAATTTTTTACTATATATATTTCTTCTTTCAAGGAATTTTCCATGACTAGGAGTTCCCTTCTCTTTTCTTGCAAGGTGGTTTCTTCAGCTACACTTTTCTTCTTTATTTCTTTTACCTATTCTATATTTTTTATATAACATTCTAAATTTAGGTTACTCTAGTTCAACCTAGATTACATGTTCATGGACATTTCCCTTTTGGCTTGCATTTTCTCATTTAGCACCCAAGATTGGAGTTCCTTATCTATATATTGTAATTGTTGGTTTTCGAGTTTCAATTGAACCTAGAGTTGTTTAAGAGTGTTAATGGTGTTAGGAAATTCAATATCCCTCTTGTTTACCTTCCTTCTTATCTTGATGAATTGAGTGGAGAATTTATTCTATTTCTTATATAAGTTACACTCAATCTTTACATATTGGCATGCATTAAGTTCACCTCTATAGAATGGACTTGTCAGTCCTTAGGTATCGTCTATCTTTGTGGCTAGTTCACAATAGGACTCATCTATGAAATCATAACTTATTTTTGAGCTAGGTCATATTTTTAATACATTCACTTCAAAGATAGAGTCATCTCATATTTCTATCATTTTCCTTCTATCTTAGCTTCTTGATCTTTCCTAACCATTGACATCTATTGTGATGCAGGAGCATCCTGGGTTGTACCTAAAAAATAATTATTTCAAAAGTTTAGTTTAGAATAATATTTTGATGAATAAATTGATGTAATAAGGACCGTCTAGATATTTATTTAATATTTTTTCAAGACCTTTGGTAATTGTTGCACACATGGACCAATGACCATTTCTAAGCATATCTTGGGAATATTCTATTTTGTCATCCATTTTGGGGAGTGGGATCATCTTTCACATTTGGATGTGTCATAGTATGTAATTTTAAATGGGGTGCCCAGGTTTGCTTGTCTGTGCATGTCTATTATGGGTCCTAGGTGGAGTTATGGAGTGGTCATAGTTGACTAGTTCGATTGGTTGTAGGTGGAGGTGGTCATGTGCAACCCATGTGGCCTAATTAATGATTTTATTACATTTTTTAGCACTACTCCATCTAGGCATATCCCACTGGTGACTTAATGGCATGATTTTCATATTTGGAAAATATGGCATTAGATTTTAGAGTGGTTACTCATGTTGGTTTGTGGTAACCAAAATGGTTATCCATGGTTAATCATCGCATAAAAATGAAGGAAAATTTTGTATTATTTGGTTTTTTAGTTTTCAAGTTGAAAATCAGCGGTTGAAGGTAGACTATAACCCAGAGTTAAGGAAATATTTTTCTATGATTTGAAGGAGAGTATCCTTGGGTGTGGATTTTTGGTTTGGAGCTGTATAAAACTTGTTTGTGTGGGCTATAAGAATACTTTTACAGCAGCAAAATATTTGGAATTCATGGTTGAGGTGTTGTTGAAGATAGAAGGTTGCAAGAGCTAGAATTGAAGTGTGGGAAGATGATTCATGGAAGAGGAAGTATCTTGCTCATGCTCAGCCATTTGAGCTATTGTAGTTCATTTTTATTTCTGATTTTAATGCATGTTTATCAGCCCAAGAGGCTGCAACTATTGTAATTTCAGTTTGGAGAAGAAACTATGTTATTTGTACCTAAGATTCGATTGAAATAAAGAGGAGTTTATGTGCATATTTCTAATTCTAATCTTGGTTTTTTGAATTCATGTTCTTTTCTGTCCAAGAGAGAGTTATGATCAGGTTTTGGCTTGCTTGCAATTGATTTTTCAAAACATTTGAAGTTCGCGTTTGATTGCCTATAGATTGTGTTGCGGGAGTGGTATAGTTTAGCAATTGTGGAAGCCATTGGATCTCATTGTTGTTGTAGGTAATGCAATTTAAATTTAAATTAAAAATTACCTCCCAAATTTGGATTCATGTGTAATAGTTTTCTTCATGAAAGAGGGGTTTTGATGTCAATATTAAAAATTCTCTAAGATAGAGTTTGGATTGGGATTTGATCCCGGTTGCTTGTCTTAACCTTCATCTTTAGGATTGATCCATTTTTAGATTTATTCATGTATTGTGCACTAAGAAATAAAGGGTTATTTTTTCATGCTTTTTTCTAGAATTATGTGTTTTGGAAGTTTGAAGTTTTGAGAGAGAGTTGTGTGCAAATGTCACTACATCATATTGGCACAACTAGGATGGTGAAATTATAAGGTAAAACATCATAAAATGATTTCATCACAATGAAATGATAACAAGGGGGTTATGATGCACCTATCTTCCTTAGTTCATTAAGAAAAATAGATCCCCTAGGGAAAGATTGACTTTCAACCCTTAGGTGAGTCAACCTTGGTGGAGATCTTGTTTTCCTTATGATCTAGGATGGGGTAAATCAACTAAAACATCACCTTTGGGAAATGAATGAAAAATACTAAATGAATGCAATGATGCAATGTAACACATGAAATCACTAAATTAAACCTTAATCTAATATAATCCAGAGAGAAATTGCAGATCTGAGAAGGGATTGATTTTATGCACTTGTCACAAAAAGGTTGTGTTGAGTGTACTTCTAGGACTCATTCACCCAAGGGAAAATGGGTCTTGCTATAGGGGTTGAAAATATTCTTTCACAGTCCTGTAGTCCTATGTCTACACTCCCAATTCCTATGAGTTTCACAGTCAAAAATTTGGAAATAAATTTTGAAAGTGAGGAAATCCATTTCTACGATTTGAAGGAGACTATCTTTTGCAATTTTTCTCCTTTGATAGATCTTCAATCCTTCTTCAACCTAAGATCTGTAAAACACACAAGAGGGGGGGAAAAACTGGTGAATGGGGGTTTTCCTTGGGCAAACCCCATTTTGGTAATTAAACCTTGAATTGAAATGAAACATGAAAGGAATGATGAATGAACAATTGCTATGTTTCAACTCACCAAACCCTTGAAGGAATAAAACTCAGTAGATCTCTCCAAGGTCTTGATCTTGTATGAAATGTCTTGATTGAATGTTGATCTTGATGCTTGAAGCTTGACTTTAAACTTGAAACCTACATCACAATGTTAGCTCCAAAAGCATGCATGATGCTCAAGTGACAACTTTGATATGATGCCTGAGATCTTGATTGTTGCAAAAAATGCTTGATAAATCTGCTCTTGAACACCTTTGACAATAATCTTTGCTCTTGAAATTGATCTCTTGAAAATCTAGGTTTCTTCTAGGATTTGAATTGATAAAAAAGATCTTGCTTTTATAGACAATTTTATAATTTCCCAAAAATTAAACATTACAAGCTGACACTTAAAAATTGAATCTAGGAATTTAAGATGCTGCCCAAAACATGTTTAAAATTTGAATTTGTGATCTTAAAGGGGACCCATCTTCCCAAGGGTGAATGGGTCCTGACCTAAATTGCCAAGACCTATTCATTTCAAGGTGATAAAAATAATAATTGCATTAATTAATTCATGATTCCCCTTTCGAAAATTACAATTAATTAGTCTTGTAGATGAAAAATAGGGCCAATTAGAGGCTTAATTAAGTCCAATTAATTATGAGTGTGAAAATTTAAAGGAGTACATTTTTCAGCACTACATAAGGTAACAAGTGAAAGTAATGTCAGAGGGTGCACCATAGGTAAAAATGGCCATTATTGGTAAGGGGATAGAATGATCCAATAAGTAGGGGAGAGTGAAATTGTTGTGGAGGATCAGAAAGGAGGGAGGATGCTCATGAGAAACTAGGTTTTTTGTATTATGGGTAGAAATGTTCGTGGGGTTGTAGAGAATTTTTAACGTTTGAACATTAACCATGGAAGAGTTCTACTAAAAGGGTTTTTTTCTCAAATAGTGAGATGGTACTAGGTACCCTCAAATTGACCAAAATTAGAGAAGGAAAAATCATGTGGATCATCAAAATGATAGGAGAAGAAGATGTCATAGTGTTGAGGATTAGGGGAAATTGTAATGTTCTAATAAGTATTGGCGAACAATGAATATGTGGATAGAGATGTAACTAGATTAATAGTAAGCATAATGGTAGAAAAAGTAATGGAAGGAGGAGTGTTTGAGATTCCTATCTATTCTATTGAAGTGTATGAAAGATGATACTATGGAATATCCTAGTTGTTTATATATATTGGATTATACTCTAAATTATTGGATTCTACATCTAGGTGTCATAAATAATATTCTTCTCTTCTATCTCTAAATTGACTTAGTAGTTTGAGTTCCTAGCTAGGTTGTTCCCTCACTATGGAGGTGACTTTTTTTTATATTTCTAATATTAGCGAATGGGATATGACCTTAACATCTTGTTGTTCCCTGGTTTAAAATATGAAAACTATATGGATTTCTTTAGGAACCTCCCCATTTTCTCTTAGATAGTTTTTCTGGATAACCATTCCCATTATCATGAATTGTGCTCTAAGGATTGTATATTCTAAAGGATAATTAGTAGAGTTGGAGGGATCTTGAGATGCTTGATTTTTCAAAGTAGGTAGAGAGAAGGCCATAGGCCTAATATTAGAAGGTGCCTCAAAATTTGAAACCACTTCTACTAAAGCACTACTTGCTTACTTAAAAGGGTACTCAATTCTTCTCGTAATTATGTTTTTGACAAACTAGCATCTTCAATTATTCATCCTATTTATTCCTATTTCTTATATGTAATTAATTCTCAAAGAACATATTCTAATTCTACAATTTCTTACCTATATTTTGAATGTGTTTATTTTTTCTTCTACCCACCCCATAGTTTGAAGATCCTTACTCATTGTGATCCCCATTATTTTTTTAGGTTCATAAAATAAAATAAACATTTAAAAAAATTCCCATGATGGGAGGGGGTTCAAGGGAATCTCATATATTTCCATTTACATTCTAGAAAGGTTGTATATAGGGAATCTTTTAGCTTCAATACCGTGTATAAGTTCCATTTAATTATTTTATCCTAGTATTTTACATCTTTGATTTATTTTTCTATAAAACCATCTAGATCATAAATGCAATAGTCCTCAACTAGTTCAAGCTTGAGGTCTACCCATTTAAGCATGAGAAACTACTCACAAGTATGCTTACTCATAGTACAATTCCTCATAAAGATAAGGAGATGTAATATATGGCCCTTTTTTCCTCTTTGTTTCATATTCCAGCTTGACAAAATCCTCTTAGTGAATGTAATCAATCACAATGACCCTAAATGGAACATATTTAGTGAATTGAAGGAAATAGGTGTTCCACCTTTTAGGAGATGGAACCAAGGGTTTAGGACCTATTTCGCTATTATTTCATTAGGAGACCAAGATCCCTCAATCAAGTGACTCAATTGAGGGAAGAATATGACAAGGGGGTTTCCTTAGGTGTGATTACAAGGGGGTTCACCATTAAAATGAAGCTTCAAAGGAGAAATGCAAACTCTAATACACTAGACCTTAGAAACTTAAGAGCATGAAATCAAACTAAGAAATAGAAATCAGACATAAAGGAACCTGGTAAGCTGATGGATTCCAAGCAAGGTCTACAACTCTGGAATTCTACTATTTGAATTGCACAAGGACTCATACGCCAAGTTGGGTGATTTAGTCCTACTACTGGAATTTGGGAAAAATTTGGAATCCTTTGCTAGAACATCAAGATCTATAGAAAATTGTTGAAAAAATATATACTAGGACTCATACACCCAAGGTGGTGATTTAGTCCCAGTATTAGGGTTTGATTTTTGTAGCCTCGAGTGATCTTTTGTAGCTTTCATCTTGTCTAATCTCCAAGTCTGAAAAGTATGAATTCTAACCTGTAGGTGAGTTTCCATGAAGATGACAACTTCTTGACAACTTTGACAACTTTCTTCAATCTTGCAACTTTGTCTTGAAAGGATCTTCAAACTCCAAATCACCTAGATCTACAATCAAACATGAAGAGAGAAAAATGTTGTTGTGTTAAGGAATAGGGGTTTTCCTTATTCAAACCCCATTTTGGTAATCAATCCTTGAAATGAAATGAAATAGAATGGAGTGATGAATGAACAATATGCAATGTTGCAACTCACCAAACCCTTGATATAAAGGTTACAAACTTGTTTGAAATGGCGCCAATGGATGTCAATCTTGATATGAGATAATGGCTTTCAATGCTTGCTTGAATCATGAAAACCTACATCACGAATGTTAGCTCAAAAAAACACATGATGCATGAAGAATTTGACATGATGCACTTGAATATCAAGAATTGATGCTCCAAATGCTTGATAATTTGCTCTTGAATTCTCATAAGATTACTTGAATCTGCTAGATTGCTTGTTAGAATTGGTTAGATGAAATTATGTGAAATAACCTTGTATTTATTCTTTTTTATGTCAAATTTCTTGAAATTACCACACTACAAGCTGACATCAGATCTAGGATAATAAAATTCTACCAAGAATTTGATTTGAAATAGGTCTTGGTTAAAGTTGGAATCATATGCCAACTGGGACGTGTAAGTCCTAGTGTCTTAAACATGGGACACAAACTGTAAAAATTGTTAAGTTTGAGGCAATGTTTGAAATTAGGCCTTGAGACCTAGGTGGGACCCATATGCCCAAGGTGGCATATGAGTCCCATATCACTAGATCTAGAACACATAACCCAAAACATTGAATCATGATTTTCCAATTGTTAAATGTCGAGATTATCCTAAAAAAAATACATTAAATAAGGCTTGTGGATGCAAAATAGGACCAAATAAGGCATAAAGAAGCCCAGCTTTAGTAGGGAGGGCCCAAACGAGTGTGAAAATGTAAAGGGATACATTTTCCTACACTACATTTAGCCCCCACTTTAGTGAGAGGAGGAACTTGTGTCAAAATCACACTAAAGTAAACAAAATTGCATCAAGACAGGTCCAAGTGTACTAATGCTATTGAGATAGGATGACAACGATCAAGAGGGATGATCAAGCCCCTGGGATCAAGATCCTATGGAAAACGAACATAGGTAGAAAAAACACACATGTAAATGATGTATGAAGCAACAACAAGGTACAAGAATACACTACCAAAGACATAAAGAAGAAAGAAAAAGAAAATAGAGGGTGGATCAAACCTCGACCATTTGTCCAATGTGATGTGGCTCAGATCTATGTTGTTTGTCCAAAAAAAATTTACAAGTGGAACATGATTTCCACTATGCAAACAAAACACACACTCACAAGGGCTAGTGGAACCTTAGGTCATCTACTAGGTGAGCCCTCAGAGACACATATGTACATGGCTGGTATACACTCACACAGAAAAGCAAGTGGTTATGGGAAGTCACACCTAAGTTTAGCTCTCGTACACTAACCATACCAAAGCTATACCTCTTGATAACTTTGATAAGGCACCACACAACATGAATTACAAGAGCCATGAAGGAAGCAAAACTTGTTATGCTAACACTCATGAACAAATAGGATGGCTCCACAAGCAAGCAAAGTGTAATATGCAAGGTGGCCATATAATAGTTATTGTAAATGCAGAATAGTTTAAGGTACATCCAAAGGAGTTTTGCTTAGTTCATGTAAGGTCTTAACTTAGGGGACATCATGTCTAATGTCTCCAAGAGAAGACCAATTGAAGAATAAAAGATTCACAACTTAGGTGATGTAGTGTGTCACATCAAGCCACTAAGAGGAATATAATATGCTAAGAGAGATCATGCTCTTCAAGGACATCACAAACATTGTCATCACCAAGAGAAAGATGCATCGCATGAAGTAAGAAGACTACACAATGAAACATGAGTTGCAAAAGAATAATTCCAATGTATGCCCTCACTTTAAAGAAATTGCTAAACACCATGCTATGAGAAATTACTTTAAAGTAGAAAATGATAAATGCTAATAATAAAAAGGACATGAGAGATTATTTGGAAAGCCCTATGCCAAGTCATATGTTTCCAAATGAAGCTACGTCATGAAAATGGGTTGCCTCCAGAATGAAATCCCAAAAATCACATAAGGGATCCACAGATTTGGGGTCAGAATACATCTTTGCTATAATGTTATTAGAGAGCTTGAAAATTTCATCATTCCCCAAATACTCATGGAATAGGAAGAATGATACAAAGAGAGTGAAAACAAAGAAAATATTTTGGGTCAACATGGAAGATACTTAAATGTCTCGATGCCTTGCATCATCCCAAAAAGGAAAACACAAGACAAAGCAAAGATGAAATGTTTATGACATAGAGAAGAATGCAGATATTAACAAATAGAGGAATGTCACAAAGAGATACATCAAACATAATGGTATGAGATATCACATTATGTACATGAAATCACACACATAACATGAAAAAAATAAAACAAAGACAAGACTAGTAAGGCACATGCAAGTCAACCTATAATAGGTCGTCCACATCCCAATCTTGTTCATCGTATACGAAAGAAAGACAACTAGCCAAAGGGACAATAACAAGTGCTGAACTAGGGGAAGCACCAGTTTGAAACACTCTTCTTAGGAGAATTTTCATTTAAGATCATAGAAGAGGAAAACAATGAATTCAATTCATTATGCATTTCTTCATCAATTTTAGAAATATCATCATCATCGTCTAACTGAATCACAATAGGAGGTCGAACGATAATATCCAAAGAATGTGCTAGTCCTTGTTGTGGTTGCAATATATAATATTTTTGTTGTTGTGAAGAGGGAGACTCCTCTTGTATTGCTTCACTTAAGTTTGGATGTTGATTTTCTTTGTTGTTCTCTTCTTTTAACCTTTGAGCAATAGCATGGCGTCTATGCCTATGCTCTCTAGCATTTCTATTTCTTTTGGTATGATTTTCAAGTTACATTTGTGTAGAAGCGGGTTTATCAACCATAGATTTATTTTCTTCCTTTAGAGGAGGAACGGAAGGAACCATAAGAGGTCAAGTTCAACCAATTTCTCTTTAGCTTTGTAAACTTGTTTTATCTTAGGAGGCATGATGGAATTATTTTGGTTGTCTCGTGGTCTCTTGTAGGAGATAGGAAAAGGATATGTCTTTGGTTGGTCTTGGTTATTTGGAAGGTCTTTTGGTTCAATCATGGTTTCATCAAGGATAGGAGGCCCAATCATGGGTTGAGGCATGTTTCGAAGGGATAGTTCTACTATGCATTTCACCTTAAAATTTTGATAGGATTTGAAAAATAATTCCTCGCAAGGTTTAATAGGTTCAATAGGCTTGGGCCAAAATAAATCCAATGAAAAATTCCCACGAGAAGACATAAGAAATTAAAGCCACTATGGTGCATAGTAAAGATTTCATTACTAGAGGGAAACTTTAAACATTTATACAAAACTGATGGGACGACTTCCATGGAGCATAGCCATGGGTAACCAAGCTTCACATGGAATTGATCTAATGTCAGGATGATGGAGAATGAGACATCTAATTGTTTTGGTCCAACTTTTAGAGGAAGGATGATCGAACCAAACATAGGGAAAGAAAAACCATTATGCATTTCTATCCATGCTTTCGGTTTGTCATGTGTATCTTGATAGATTTCATGCACACGTAATAATTCTTCAATGATCACATTCTTCCACAAATGCGATCAAGTAATATCCCATTAGTGGGCTTATCATTGATTCGGCCGGCTATGTAAAGAGGACCATCAGGTGCATGTTTAATTATGTATTTTTGTAGAAAGCGATATCAAGAGGCATTTTAGTTTGGCCCTTACAATATTGAATTTCTATCAATCCAACCATACTATCCATAGTACTTTGTTCATCAGTATCCATGTTGTCATCATCTGTTTCAACATTCGTCACACCATTCTTTTTAGTTTCACTAGCTTTGACAAATGAAATGTTATGATTTGGCATAGGGTTGGTAAAGATTTACAAGTTTTTGTTGGGAGGGACAATGAACTTATTACCTTGATCAGTGACACAACCAATTTAAATATGATTAGAATCAATGAGGTCTTGCAAAAGATGTTTAAGACGCTTACAATGTTTCATATCTTGTCCATTCTGATGGTGAAAATGACAATAGGAATTTGATCTAAAGTTTAGAGGTAATGGATTATTAGGATCAAGAGTTCTAATGGGAGGTAAGGAAATCAAGTTCTTCTTTAGAATTTGTAACATCCAGTGTTATGGAGCATATCAGGTAAGGAAATAAATTTTCTAGCCAGATCCCCAAATGTAAAAGGATTTATCTTCTTTATAGCAACCACTTGGGTATCAACATGCTGGGATAGTTGAGGGGGATTTAGTTGAAGAAAGCCTTTATTTTGTTTCCTAAAAGGTTGGTAATTATTTTTATTTGTGAATTTGAAATTTTCAAGACGGCTAGAGGTGGTTTTTGTTTCACGACTACTAACCAAGTTTTGATAATCACGAAGGGCAATACACAAATGTATGAAGGATGGGAATTTCATCTCGCCAAGATTATCTTGTATCTTAGTTTGTAAGTTCTCAATGAAAAATTTTTGAAGGTGAGGATCAAGAATCTTTATGTCAATTTGGGAATAAAGCAATTGGTAGCGTGAAATGAAGTCGGTATCTTTTTCATCATCCTTTTGCTTACATCTCATCAAATCAACTAATTTCATCTTAGGAGTCATATGCTCTTAGAAATGGTTGATAAAGGCCTCAACAAGTTCATTGAATGAACAAATTGAGTTATTTGGTAATGAGGAAAAAAATTCTAAAGTGGTATCCTTCAAGGACCCAGGGAAAAGCTTAGCCAAGAGCTTATCTTCAAGGATTAAATCACTACATAAGGCGGTGTAAGTGGAAACATGATTAGAAGGATCTCCTTTCCCTCCATATTTCTCAAATCTAGGAATCTCTATACCTTGTGGTATTAGTGTTCTTAATATCTCCAAGGATAAGGGATTTCTTTTGACATAGTATGAAGGTTGGCCATTTTGATTTTGGTTTATGGTGGAAATTTATTTTTGAAGAGATGAAACATTTTGTAAAATTTGGTTAAGGATGGAGTCATTGGTTGTGTTTTGAGATGGAGGAAAACATGATGGAGGTTTGTATGTGTTTGAAGGGGAAGTGAATGGAACAATTATGGGAGGTAAAGTGGTAGGAGATATGATGTGAGATGCCACAAAGGTATGAGGATTGCTATTGGAAATAGCCAAGGTAGGAATGACATTACTAGTAGGTTGCATCGTTGTGGTAACTTGAGGGTCGGTATAGGTGGGAATAGAGGCAATGGTTATAGGAGGAGGAATTTGTGTTCCTCCTTGACTTTGGGCATTGTTCGAGGTTTGAGCACCACTAGTCATTGAGTTAATTTGTTTACCAAAAATTTGAGCTAAGTTACATGCAATCTTTATTCCTTTTTTCACTTTCAAGCATGCGGTGTATGTTATCTATGGTAGGGATAGCAGTGTTGGAAATTTTTTGTAATTTTTCCAATTCTTCATGGATTTGGATTATGTTTACAAGCAATGGAAATAGTATACCCCACCTTTGAGGAATAAAATGCAAAGGTAGGGTTCCTATTTCACACTTGTTACACTCAAGGAAACCTTATAGATCTCAATCTAAAGATAGAAAAGGGGGAAAGTGATCTTGAAATAAGGTATCCTAGGGTTTAATTAGAGAAAATAAGAGGGTTCACCACCAAGCTAGGGCTTGGAAAGACAAGAAATAAATGCAAGATGCAAAGTACCATGCAAAACCTAACCAAATGACCTAGGAAATGAAACTAAAAATCAAGATATCAAACTGGAAATGAAAAGAGGTGCACCTGGAAGAGTGATGAGGTCAAAACAAGTTCCAAAACCCTAAAAAAACATTGTTTGATGTCCACTGGGACTCATACGCCAGTCTTGGCGATTTAGTCCCAAACTGGGTTTTCTGTTCCAAAACTGGAATCTAACAATGCTTAATTTGAATCTCCTGAAACCTAAAAAATGGTAGTACTGAGACTCATATGCCCAAGGTGGCATATCAGTCCCAGTATGCTTTTTTAGAGGGTTAAGACCCGAATCTTCTCTCCTAACTCTACTCTTTCTATCACACTTTGTTTCTGGGTTTGAAACTTTGATTGCAACCTATAGGAGACTTTTCATGATCTTACAAACAAGGAAACAACTAGGACAACTTTTTTCAATCTTGTAACTTGGTCTTCAAATATCCTTCAATTTCCAAGACACTTAGATCTGCAATCACACATGTAGAGAGAGAGAGATAAACTTGTTGATTGTTAAAGAATAAAGGTTTTCCTTAGTCAAACCCCTTTTAGGTAATTAAACCAAATTATGAGATAATGAAATAAGGACATGAAACATGGAACATGAAACGGGTATGTGCAGGATCATGATGGGCCAAAAAGTGGCAATATGATGGGTATGTGGCTGGGGACTATTTTTTTACCCAAAATTTATCAAACGAAAAGGGTTTTTAAAGGAGATTCTCAGCTTTCGATTGATATGAATTATGATTTACTTTGAATTTAATAAGTAATTATTATTCATTTTCTATTCAAATTACGACTAAAGTCCTGATTGATAGGCTAATTGAAAAACATCTATAGCTTTTCAAATGGTATCACATTTTTTGAATCCAAAACATGTGTCACATTCTATACTTCGCATACTATAGATTAAAAAGAAAATTTGAATTTCATGAAGTTTGACCAAGTTAAGGTGGTCGACATCCGAGCTTTTATATTTTTTTAAAAATTTGTAATAAAAATTCATAATTAATTATTTACTTGGAAAAAATTAAAAAAATGCATCACATTGGGGCATGAGTCCTCTAATTATATCTAAAATATTATTAAAATATTATCATTTTATTGTGGTTAGGGTGGTCAAGCGGACACCTCTTCTTATTTTTTTCCCTGAAATTTAAGTACCACTACATTGAAATTTCAAATTTTCACCAAATAGATTTTGTTTTTAAACAAAACTAGTATTTTAGAAACTACATTCAATTTGCTACATATTCTATTCTTACATATTTTTGACACAATATAGATAACTTATTCAAATTTTTACGTCCAGTTGCCTAACTCTGATTTTTCTGAATTTTTTGCCACTTAAGGGCCTGTTTTTTCCATGATGATCCTGCACATACCCAAACATGAAACATGAATAATGATACCTTGAATGATGTCTTGTAAATCAGCAATATAACATGAAATGGCCATGAAGGATATAGATCTAGATCTTGAAATAAGTGTAGAAGAATGCTTAACCTTGGATCTTGAATGTAACATCACAACACTAGCTCAACAACATGCTTGATGCTTGATAACCTTGAAATGATGGTAGATCTTGAATTGTTGCAATAATTGATGAAGAATTCTACCCTTGAATGCTTTAAAGATGCTCTTGAATACTCTTGTGAAGTCTTCTAAACTATTGAAGGCTCTTGTAAACTTAGGTTTTCTATAAGGAATACTCTCTTGAAATTCGTAGGTGAAAATGAGTGAAATAACCTTATATTTATACATATTTATGCTGAATTTCCTAAAATTACAACACTACAAGCCAACATCAAATCTAGGAGGACAAAATCCAACCAAAAATTTGAATTAAATTTTATTTTGGGCCACATGGGACCCATACACCACAAGTGGCATATGAGTCCCATTAGGCTTAACTATGGGACACATTTTTTAAAAATGCTTAGAATGATGTAAAATCAGGATCGAAGCCCAAAAACCTAGGTGGGACTCATACACCCAAGGTGGTGTATGAGTCCTAGATCACTAAATCTAGGCCATAAAACCTAAAAACACCTGAATTATGATTGGATGTTCGTTTATGTCAAGAGACACATTAATTAAGGCTCATGGATGCAAAATTAGGCCAAATAAGGCATAAAGAAGCCCAATGATTTAATAAAACCCTAGAAAAGTGTGAATTTGTGTTACAACACTTTACAACACCCTAAATAAGGTATGATTAGGTTTATTTAGTTCACAAGGGCCAAAACTTAATGTGAAGGTACACTTTACAACATTAAATTAAGGAAAATTTAGATTAATTTAGCTTAAAGGGGCCCTAAATCCAATGTGAATGTGGAAAACACATTACAACATTATATCAAGGTGTTATTAGGTCCATTTTAATGTTAATAATTCCCAAATTAAGTTTGAAAATGTAAACGACGACATTTTTTGACACTACAATGTTTTCTTGAGAAACACTAGCAACCATTGTTTCAACACTATTTGAAGGTAAGGAGTTGTCAAGGGTATGGTCCATACCTAGTGAACTAACTAGTGTCAATACTATGAGTGAAAGAGCTAGATAACCCAAGATCCATGATGAGTGTGTTATCATGGGATGACATGAGTCTCGAACTATGTCTCACTATAGTATTAGCAATAGGACACCAAGTTGTAAAGCTCATGCAAAGGAAAATCAATGAATGAAAGATAAATGATATTCTTTAATTCCAATTCTTGTGTTTACAAATACACTTGAAATGAAACCAAATTAAGCTAGATCTAATGAAATGAGTGAAACAGAAACTCAGCAAACTAAAACAAAAATCTAATAACAACAAGCAGAAGCATAGAGGTGAAGTTCTTAAATGTTGTAAAATGTAGATTTGGGTCTGATATGGGACTAAATCCCCTAGATGGGTGAATTTTCCTATTTATAGTTTTTGGAAGGTTCAAAAGTTAACAAACAGACAACACAAAATTCCCAAATATCTAGAAAAACCACCTAAATGAATTGAAGGAAATAGGTGTTCCACCTTTTAGGAGATAGAACCAAGGGTTTAGGACCTATTTCACTCTTAGTTCATTAGGAAACTAAGATCCATCAATCAAGTGACTCAATTGAGGGAAGAATATGACAAGGGGATTTCCTTAGATGTGATTAAAAGGGGGTTCACCATTAAAATGAAGCTTCAAAGGAGAAATGCAAACTCTAATGCACTAAACCTTAGAAACTTAAGAGCATGAAATCAAATTGAGAAACATAAATTAGACAGAAAGGAACCTGGTAAGCTGATGGATTCTAAGCAAGGTCTACAACTCTGAAATTCTTCTTTATGAATTTCACTAGGACTCATACGCTAGGTTAGGTGATTTATTCCTGCTACTAGAATCTAGGTAGAATCTGGAATCTTTTGCTAGAAAATTGAGATCTAAAAAAAATTGCTAAAAAGAGGTATATTGGGATGCATACATCGAAGGTGGCAATTTAGTCTGATTATTAGGGTTTGACTGGAACTTCTGTAGCCTCGAGTGATCTTTTGTAGCTTTCATTTTGTCTGATATCCAAGTAAAAAAAAATTGAATTCTAACACATGTAGGTGAGTTTATGTGAAGATGACAACTTCTTGACAACTTTGACAGCTTTCTTCAATCTTGCAACTTTGTCTTCAAAGGATTTGCAAGCTCCAAATCACCTAGATCTGCAATCACACATGAAGAGAGAAAAAAAAAATTATGTTAGGGAATAGGGGTTTTCCTTGGTTAAACCCCATTTTGGTAATCAAACCTTGAAATGAAATAAAATAGAATGAATAAATGATGAATGAACAATATGCAATGTTGCAACTCACCAAACCCCTTATAGAAAGGCTACAAACTTGTGTGAAATGGCTCTGATGGATGTGGATCTTGACTCTTGATCTTGATATGAGATAATGTCTTTGAATGCTTTCTTGAATCATGAAAACCTACATCACAAATGTCAGCTCAAAAACACACATGATGGATGAAGACTTTGACATGATTCTTCAATCTTGAATTGATGCTCCAAATGCTTGATGGTTTTCTCTTGAATGCTCTTGAATGCTCTTGTAAAAGTACTCTTGAATGCTTATAACATCAAGTTTAAATTTTATAGATTGCTTGTTAGGATTGCTTAGATGAAATTATATGAAATAACCTTGTATTTATACTTGTTTATGCAAAATTTCCTAAAATTACCACACTACAAGCTGACATCAAATCTAGGATAATAAAATCTCACCAAGAATCTGATTTGAAATAGGTCCTAGTTAAAGCAGGACTTATACTCCAAAAAGTGTTAAGTTCAAGGCAATGTTTGAAATTAGGCCCTGAGACCTAGGTAGGACCCATATGCCCAAGGTGGCATATGAGTCCCAGATCACTAGATCTAGATCACATAACCCAAAACATTGAAACTAGAAAGGAGGAATTTCTTAATATTCTATGAACATTGAAGTGTATGAGTTGGTAAATTAAGTTATCTTTGATCATATGTGCAAAATAAAAAAATAAAAAACCTAATCTTGTTGAAATGGTGAAAATAGGGGGTTCTATCTTTTGGGAGATGGAACAAGGGTGGAGTTTTAGGACCTTTCCACCTATTTCCTTCAAATTTCATTCAAGGAAACCTTAGAGATTTCAATCTAGGCATGGAATGAGGGAAAGAGATCTATAATAAGGTGTCCTAGGGTGTGATTAAAGACTAAAAGGTGGTTCACCACCAAGCAAGGGCTTGGAAAGAAAGAAATGCAATGATATGTAAACCTAATAATGCAACCCAAGATATGAAACTAAAAATCAAAAGAATGAATTGAGAAAAGATAGAGGTGCACCTAGAAACTGAAGAGGCTTGAACTAAGGTCTGAAATCCTTAAAAATGTTGACTTTCAATGCACATTGAGACTCATACACTAGTAGGGGCAATTTAGTCCCAATTTGGGGTTTCGGGCCGAAACTAGAATCTAAAATTGCTAAACCAGGATCTATAGAAAATGCCTAAAAATAGGCATACTAGGACTCATACGCCATAGGTGGTGATTTATTCCTAGTATCAGGGCTGATCTAAAACTCTGATATCCTCTAGTGATCTTTTGTAGCTTCTCTCCTGTGTCAAATTTTTTAGTCTGAAACACTGAATTGCAACCTGTAGGTGACTTTCCATAATCTTGCAATGTAGATGACAACTTTGACAACTTGACAACTTTTCTCCAATCTTGCTCTTCAAGGGATCTTCAACCTAAACCAGCTAGATCTACAATCACACATCAAAGAGAGGCAAAAATGTTCTTTTTTTAGTGGATATAGGTTTTCCTTAGTCAAACCTCATTTTGGTAATCAAACCTTGAAATGAAATGAAATAGAAGGAATGATGAATGAAAAAATAAGCTATGTTGTAACTCACCAAACCCTCGTAAAGTTTTTTGCAAACTTCTATCTAATGGATAGCATGAATGTAGATCCTAACTCTTGATTGTATGTTATGGATCTTGTCTTGAATGCTTGCTTGAATCATAAGAACCTACATCAAAAATGTTAGCTCAAAAACAAACATGATGCATGATGACTTTGACATGATACTTGAATATTGAATAATGCTCCAAAATGCTTGATAATCACTCTTGAATACTCTTGAATGCTCTTGTAATCATAAACTTGTTATAGGAATGCTCTTATCAATTTTCTAAGAGAAAATATATGAAATAACCTTGTATTTATACTTGTTTATGCCAAATTTCTTTAAATTACAACACTACAAGCCGACATCAGATCTAGGAGAATAAAATCCCACAAAGAATTGAATTCAAAATTAGGTCCAAGCTAAGTGGGACTCATACGCTAGTTTTCACGCATGAGTCCCAGTAGGCTAAGCTTAGGACACAAATTTCAAGAAAGGTTTAGTTTTATGCTAAATTCACGACCAAGCCCCAAAACCTAGGTGGGACCCATATGCCCAAGGTGGTGTATGAGTCCCAGATGACTAAATTTGGGCCATACAATCCAAAATCACTGAATTAGATTGCTCATTATATATGTTTCCAGATTATCCTCAAAAAGATGCATTAATTAAGGCTTGTGGATGCAAAATAGGACCAAATAAGGCATAAAGAAGCCCAATTTTACTAGGGAGGGCTCAAACAAGTGTGAAAATGTAAAGGGATACATTTTTCTACACTAAATTTGGCCCCCACTTTAGTGAGAGGAGGAACTTGCTTCAAACTCACACTAAAGTAGACAAAACTTGCATCAAGAGGGATCCAAGTGTACCTGATGTTAGTGAGATAGGATGACAACAATCAAGAGGGTTGCACAAGCCCCCGGGATCAAGATCCTATGGAAAACAAGCATAGGCACAAGATAACACACATGAAAATTTAATGTAAGGAGCAAAAAAAATGCACAAGCATACACTGCCAAAGACAAAGAGAAAAAAACAAAAACAAAAAGAGGGTGGATCAAGCTTCAACCATTTGTCCCGCATGTTGTGGATCAGATCTAAGATGTTTTTTCCAAAAACATTTACAACTGGAGCACGATGTCCACTATGTAAAAAAATGCACACTCACAAGGGCTAGTGGAACCTCAGGTTGTCCACTAGGTTAGCCCCCAGAGAGATACATACGCATGCAACCAGTATGCACTCACACAGACAAGAAAGTGGCTATGGGAAAGTCACGCCTAAGTTTGGCTCCCATACGTACAACAATACCAAAGTTGTACCTCTTGAAAACTTTGATAAGGTGCCATGCAACATGAACAATAGTATTTAGGAGGCAAGCAAAGATTCTTATGCTTGACAGCCATGAATGAACAAGATAGCACCACAGGCAAGCAAAGTGTGTTATGCAAGCTGGCCATATAGAAAATATTGTAAATGAAAATTATTATAAGGTATGTTCAAAGGATTTTTGCTTAGTTCATGTAAGGTCTTAACTTAGAAAAAATTGTGCCTAATGTCTCCAAGAGAGGAACAGTCGAAGAATAGAAGATTCATAACTTAGCGGATGCAAATTCTCGCATCAACCCACTAAGAGGAATATAATTTTCTAAGAGAGATCATGCTCTTGAAGGACATCACACCCAATGTCACCACAAAGAGAAAGATGCATCATATGAAGTAAGAATACTACACCATGAAACATGAGTTGTAATTGAAATGCAAAAGAATATTGCCAGTGTATGCCCCCACTTCAAAGAAATTGCTAAACACCATGTTGTGAGCAATTACTTTAAAGTAGGAAATGATCAATGCTAACAATAAAGAGGACATCAAAGCTTATTTGGAAATCCCTATGCCAAGTCATATGTTTCCAAAATGAAGCTACGTCACGAAAAATGGTTTTCCCCCAAAATGAAATCCCAAAATCACATAAGGGATCCATGGATTCGGGGTCAGTATGTCTTTGCTACAATGTTGTTATAGAGCTCAAAATTGTCATCATTCCCCAAATACTCATGGAAAAAAAAATAATGACACAAAGAGAGTGAAAAAAAAGAAAAACTTGCAGGTCAACATGGAAGAGACCTAAATGTCTCGACGCCTTTTGTCATCCCCAAAAGGAAAACACAAGACAAAGAAAAGATAAAGGAAAATATTTTAGGTCAACATGGCGTGAATGTCTTGACACCTTGCATCATCCCCAAAAGGAAAACACAAGACAAATGAAAAAGGTAAATGCTTACGACATAAGGAATAATGTAGGTACAAATAGAGGAATGTCACAAAGAGAGAGATACATCAAATAGAACAATATAGGGGATCACATTATGCACGTGCAATCACATACATAAAAAAAAAAACAAGGCAAGAGACTAGTAAGGCACATGCAAGTCAACCTATGTTTAGGTCATCGGCATCCAATTCTTGTTCATCATATATGAAAGGTGGACAACTAGCCAAAGGTACAATGGAAAGTACCGAACTAGGATCATCACCAAGTTCAACACTCTTCTTAGGATAATTATTAGTTAATCTCATAGAAGAGGAAAACAATGTATTCAATTCATTATGCACTTGTTCATCAATCTTAGCAACCTCATCATCTCCATCCAAGTTAATCACAATGGGAGGTCAAATGATAATGTCCAAAGAATTAGCTCTTGTTGCGATTACAATATAACATCTTTTTGTTGTGGCGAAGAGGGAGACTCGTCGTGTATTGATTCAGTCAAGTTTGGATGTCAATTTTATTTATTTTTCTTCATTTAACCTTCAAGAAAGAGAACGTCTACACCTACTCTCTCTAGCATCTATGTTTCTTTTAGTATGATTTTAAAGTTGTGTTTGTGTAGGAGTGGGTTTATCAACGATAAATTTATTTTCTTCCCTAAGGGGAAGAATGAAAGGAACCATGGGAGGTTGTTTAATGAATTTCTCTTTAGCCTTGTAAACTTGTTTTATCTTAGGAGGCATGACGAGATTGTTTTGGTTGTTTCTCAGTTTTTTGTAGGAGATAGACAAATGATCTTTCTTAGGTTGGTCTTATTTACTTGGAATGTCTTTAGGTTCAATCATGGTTTTGTCGAGAGTGGGAGACTCAATCATAGGTTGAGGCATGTTTCGAAGGGATATTTTTGCTATGCATTTCACCTTTAACTTTTGATAATATTTGAAAAAGAAGTCATCATGAGGTTTAATAGGTTCCATAGGCTCGGTCCAAAATAAATCCAATGAAAATTTCCCATAGGAAGAAAAAGTATTAAAGCCACTATGGTGCACAGTAAATATTACATTGTCAAATGGAAACTTTAAGCATTTATACATGACTGACGGGACAGTTTCCATGGAGCGTAGTCATGGATAACCAAGCTTCAAGTGGAATTGGTCCGATGTCGAGATGATGGAGAATGAGACATCTAATTGTTTTGGTCCAACTTTTATAGGAAGAGTGATCAATCCCATCGTAGGGAAAGAGAAACCATTATGTTTTTTATTCCATTCTTTCATTTTATCATATGTTTCTTGACAACGCTCATGCACAAGTAAGAATTATTCAATGATCACATTCTCTCCATAGATGGGATCAATTAATATCCCATTAGTGGGCTTGTCATTGATTTGGTCTGCTATGTAAAGAGGACCATCAAGTGCACTTCTAATGATATCCTTAGGTGAGAAAGCAATGTCAATAGGCTTTTTAGTTTGACCCTTACAAGGTTGTGTTTCGATCAACACAACCAAACCTTTTAGAGGATTTTATTCATTAGTATCTATAGGACCTTGTTCAATAATATCAATTTTTTCATCATCCATGTCAACATTCATCACATCATTCTTCTTAGTTTCACTAGCTTTGACAAATGAAATGCTATTATTAGGCATAGGGTTGGTAAATATTTGCAAGTTTTGGTTAGAAGGGGCAACAGAATTATTTCCTTGATCATTAACACCCCCAATTTGAAGTCAACCAGAATCAATGAGGTCTTGCATAAGATGTTTAAGAGGATTACAATGTTCTATGTCATGTCCATTTTATTGGTGATAATGGCAATAAGAATTCGATCTAAAGTTTGGAGGTAAATTATTATTAGGATCAATAGTTTTAACAAGAGGAAAAGTCATCATTTTTTGTTCTAAAATTTGTGTTATTGTGTTATGGAGGGTATCGGGTAAGGGAGTAAATTGTCTAGCTAGATCCCCAAATGTGAAAGGAGTTGTCTTCCTTATAGCAACCACTTGGGTATCCACATGTTGAGTTGGTTGAAGGGGATTTAGTTAAAGGAGGCCTTTATTCTATTTCCTAAAATGTTGATAATTGTTTTGACTTGTGGATTCAGACTTTTTAGGATGGCTATAGGTGGGTTTTATTTCACGACTACTAATCAAGTTTTGATAATCATGAAGGGCAGTACACAAGTGTACAAAGGAAGAAAACTTCATCATGCCAAGCTATCTTGTATCTTAGTTTGCAAATTCTCAATGAACATCTGTTGAAGGTGAGGATCAGGAATCTTTACGTCAATTTGGGAATAAATCGATTGGTAACATGAAATGAAGTCAATAACTTTTTCATCATCCTTTTGCTTACATCTCATCAAATCGGCTAAAGTCATCTTAGAAATGTTCACTTGGAAATGGTTTATAAAGGCCTCAACAAGTTCATTGAATGAACAAATTGATTTGTTTGGTAATGAGGAAAATCATTCTAAGGTGGTATACTTCAAGGCCCTAGGGAGAAGCTTAGACAAGAGCTTATCTTCAAGGACAAAATCACTATATAAGGAAGTATAAGCAGAAACATGGTTAGAAGGATCTCCTTTCCCACCATATTTCTCAAACCTAGGAATCTCTAGACCTTGTGGTATCGGCATTCTCAATATCTCCAAGGATAAGGGATTGCTTTTGACATAGTATGTAGGTTGGCCATTTTGATTTTGGTTTATGGTAGAAATTTGCTTTTGAAGGGATGAAACATTTTGTAAAAGTTGGTTAAGGATGGAGTCATTGGTTGTATTTTGAGATGGAGGTGAATATGGTGGAGGTGTATATGTGTTTGAAGGGGAAGTGAATGGAATGCTTACAGGAGGTGTGGATGTTTTTCCACATTTTGCTCAAAACAAACAACTATTAATATTGTTAGTCAAACTAAACAAAACCCATAATACATCCCTATGAAATACTTAATCATGTTAAAATATGAAAACAAAAATAAGTAGAACAAAAACAATTAAATGAAAGCATATAAAAAACATGATCAAACTCTATCCCATAGTGGATTGGTGCTACTTTGATGTGGAAAGTATCCCTTTCCCAATCTTTGATATGATTGGTGATGGAAAATTCCTTGAAGATGCTATGATTTGTGATGAAATGCTAACTTGGATGAGTTGTGGATCAAATGCCTAAGATTGTGGAGCCAATTGTGGAGGATTAAAACAATAGAGAGGGTCTCTATTTATAATCAAGAAGGATGGAAGAGTGCAAAACATGGAGGATGTGGGAAAAAACATGAGCCAATGACAAGATGCCACTTGTCAAGATGTGAGAGGATGAAGGTTGTGCACATTTTGATCAATGTGCCAAAGAGGGGGAGATTTGAAATTCAAAAGATGGCTTGTTGGAGGGAGAAGAAAGAGTCTTAAATGCCAAGTGTGAGACATGTAAGAGACAATGTAAGAGAAGTTAAGGAGCTATGTTGGAGGATAAGACATTTGGGAGGGAGATTTGAAATGGAGCAATATTCCACTTGAGATGCCTTTTTGAATGAAAAGGGAAGATTAAATAAATCAATTAAATTGATTTATGTGCACAAGTTGCAAAAGCAAGAGAAAAGAGGATTAGTGTTAGAAGTTAATCAGGATTTGATTAATTGAGATGAAGATTAGATGATTGTGACTTTTGACTTAGATACTTGGATTTATTTAATACAAATGGAAGGAAATTGATGCATTAGTAATTTAATTAAATAAATTTGATTTATTTAATTAAAGGAGGAACATTTGAAGATAATTAAATAAAATTGATTTATTTAATTTAAGGATGATGACTTAGGATTTAATTAAACAAAAGATGATTTATTTTTAAAAATGATGAATTTTAATCAGATGAAGATAATTAAAATGGTTAGTAGAGAGATGATTAAGGAAGAAATGAAATTAGTGAATCTGGGTTAGATGCATGTATATTTTACATGTCTACATTTTCCCCTCTTTGAAGCAATGTACCTATTGTGTTGGTTCAAAAAATAATCTTGCCACAGTCAAATTTCAAAAAAAAATTGATTTTTTCGAATTCCCCAGTGAAAAGAAGTATACTGGTACATTTACCCCTCGAGAGATCGAGCGAAAAGTTTGATTTGAAGGTCGATCTTGCGACAAAGAGATTCAATATGGACGTATGGATGGTTATGATGATGATGCAAATGAGATGGTTTTAAGATGCTTAGAATAACCAAACTATATTATCCTAAACAACTTAAAATGATGATGTACTACATTTGAGATGGATGAGATGGATGATGTGATATGCTATGATTATGAGATTTATGTATGCTAATGATTTGTGGATGCAGAACAGATGCATTGGCGATGATGATTAACTGTTAGCGCAGAGAGATGAAGGAAGAAATGAGATGATGACAAGAGGATTAAACAAGCCAACTTTATCAAAGATGGTGATAAGAGATGGATGAAGGTTGTGCACATTTTGATCAATGTGCCAAAGAGGAGGAGATTTGAAATTCAAAAGATGGCTTGTTGGAGGGAGAAGAAAGAATCTTAAATGCCAAGTGGGAGACATGTAAGAGACAATGTAAGAGGAGTTAATGCTATGTTGGAGGACAAGACATTTGGGAGGGAGATTTGAAATGGAGGAATATTCCACTTGAGATGCCTCTTTGAATGAAAAAGGAAGATTAAATCAATCGATTAAATTGATTTATGTGCACAAGTTGCAAAAGCTAGAGAAAAGAGGATTAGTGTTAGAAGTTAATCAGGATTTGATTAATTAAGATGAAGATTAGTTTATTTTGACTTTTGACTTAGATACTTGGATTTATTTAAATCAAATGGGAGGAAATTGATGCATTAGTAATTTAATTAAATAAATTTGATTTATTTAATTAAATGAGGAACATTTAAAGATAATTAAATAAAATTGATTTATTTAATTTAAGGAGGATGACTTAGGATTTAATTAAACAAAAGATGATTTATTTTAAAAAATGATGAATTTTAATTAGATGAAGATAATTAAAATGGTTAGTAGAGGGATGATTAAGGACGAAATGAAATTATTGAATCCGGGTTAGATGCATGTATATTTTACATGTTCTAAAACTATTGGTCGAACCTCATTGGGTGTACGTTTTTCTTTATTTTGAAACTGCTGATTGGAAAACTTATGTATTGCAACAACCAACATTCAAGTGTAATATGCAATTTGGGGGTAGCTGACGTCATGCCAAACACATTGTACCCTTTTATTATATGTGGAGTCATTATGGTGGAGTCTTTTAGTCATTAATGTTTTAATTGCAATTTATATGGTTGTGTTGTTTGGCAGCCTATACTAAATGATCCTTCAGATACGTGGCCTCATAAAACCAAAAGGATTATATCAAAAAATGATGGTGGTCTCTCTCATGAAAATCAAATAGAAAAATTGGAGTTGGAGAAAATTGAGTAGTGAATTTAAAGTGGACAAATCATTTTTAAATGCTTAGAGCTTTCGTTCACTACTTTTATTTTCTGTTTTAGGCCAACTACATGAATTTGGGTTTAAAATGAACCATTGATTTGATGTTTTCAAAATTTTGGCTAAAACTAAACATTACAAACTTGCTAGATTTTGATTTGGTCTAAAATTGAACAAACAAATCTCACACTTCAAAGTTGGTGCTTAAAAAGAAAACAATTTTGGCTTTTAGAATTTAAAATTCACATGTGCATTTGGTGTTTTGTAATTTTTTTCACAAAGTGATACCATCTAAAAGACGTATGCGCTTCTCTCGCGCCTCATGACGATCTTGAGAATCAAAAGTATTTTTGTGATATTAAGTTGTCAAAAATATTACCTCCACATTTCGATTTGGGTTTAAAATTTGAAAAAATCTTGCGAGTGTGAGTGGAACATATCACGTTTGTTCTCTCTTTGTTTCTCAACGAATATTGATTGAACTACAGATGTGTTTGCTTTCTTTTGTGTTATCTTAGAGGGCCTACCTTGTGGGAAAAAGTAATCACCTAAGGGAATGACCTAACCAGGAACACACTAAATCCAAGCGACTTCCACCCAGGATATAAGTGTGGGTACTTGAGGAAAGGCAAGTATCATGAGGATTATTCTAATGAGAAGGGCAGCAATGGTCTCTCACCACATGGATGGGGCCCCACGAATGAAATGCCCACATTAAAACCCCTTGTTTGAAAAGGCCAAAATCCTTATCTATTTGTTGGTGCAAGAATGGTCATTCTAAAGCTGCCCCACACTTTTATGACTTTGCACCAACAAATAGATAAGGATTTTTGCCTTTTCAAACAAGGGGTTTTAATGTGGGCATTTCATTCGTGGGGGGCCATCCATGCGGCGAGAGACCATTTCCGCCCCTCTCATCAGAATAATCTTTGTGATGCTTTCCTTTCCTCAAGTACCCACACTTATATCTTGGGTGGAAGTTGCTTGGCTTTAGCATGTTCCCAGTTGGGTCATTTTGTTGGGTGATTACTTTTTCCCACAAGTCAGGCCCTCTAAGATAACACAAAAGCAAGAAACACATTTGTAGTTTGATCAATCTTCGTTGAGAAATAAAGAGAGAACACACGCGATATATTCCACTCACACTTGCAAGATTTTTTAAAATTTTAAACCCAAATCGAAATGTGGAGGCAATCTTTTTGACAACTTAATATCACAAAAAGAATTTTGATTCTCAAGATCGTCGTGAGGCGTGAGAGAAGTGCATACGTCTTTTAGATGGTATCACTTTGTGAAAAATATTACAAAACACCAAATGCACATGTTCATTTTAGATTCCAAAAGCCAAAATTGAGTTCTTTTTAAGCACCAACTTTGAAGTGTGATATTTGTTTGTTCAATTTTAGACCAAATCGAAATCTAGTAAGTTTGTAATGTTCAGTTTTAGCCAAACTTTTGAAAACATCAAATCAATGGTTCATTTTAAACCCAAATTCATGTAGTTGGCCTAAAACAGAAAATAAAAGTAGTGAATGGAAGCTCTAAGCATTTAGAAATGATTTTTCCACTTTAAATTCACTACTCAATTTTCTCCAACTCTAATTTTTCTATTTGATTTTCATGAGAGAGACCACCATCATTTCTTGATACAATCCTTTTGGTTTTATGAGGCCGCGTATCTAAAGGATCATTTAGTATAGGCTTCCAAACAACACAACCATATAAATTGCAATCAAAACATTAATGACTAAAAGACTCCACCATAATGACTCCTAAGTCATCATCCTTAAATTAAATAAATAAATTTTATTTAATTATCTTCAAATGTTCCTCATTTAATTAAATAAATCAAATTTATTTAATTAAATTACTAATACATCAATTTCCTCCCATTTGATTTAAATAAATCCAAGTATCTTGGCAAGCAATACAGAAGTATTTCAATCAGCAGTTTCAAAATAAAAAACGTATTGCCAATGAAGTTCAACCAGCATGTTCATCATCATAATATAGATCTATTAGTCTAAGAATCTCATAAATCATGTACATTTGCATAAAACATCCATTGCATAATCATATAGGCATCATCACATCATCCATCTCAAATGTAGTACATTACCATTTTAAGTTGTTCTAAGCATCTGAAAACCATCTCATTCACATCATCATCATAACCATCCATATTTCCATCTTGAATCTCTTTGTCATGAGATCAACCTTCAAATCAAACTTTTCACTCAATCTCTCGAGGGGGAAATGTACCAGTATACTTCTTTCCGCTAGGGCATTTGAAAAAATCATAATTTTTTTGAAATTTGACCACGACAAGATTATTCTTTGAACCAATGCAGCAAGTACATTGCTTCAAAGAGGGGAAAAATGTAGAAACGTAAAATGTACATGCATCTAACCCGGATTCACTAATTTCATTTCGTCCTTAATCATCCCTCTACTAACCATTTTAATTATCTTCATCTGATTAAAACTCATCATTTTTTTAAATAAATCATCTTTTGTTTAATTAAATCCTAAGTTATCCTCCTGAAATTAAATAAATCAATTTTATTTAATTATCTTCAAATGTTCCTCATTTAATTAAATAAATCAAATTTATTTAATTAAATTACTAATGCATCAATTTCCTCCCATTTGATTTAAATAAATCCAAGTATCTAAGTCAAAAGTCAAAATCAACTAATCTTCATCTTAATTAATCAAATCCTAATTAACTTCTAACATTAATCATCTTTTCTCTAGCTTTTGCAATTTGTGCACATAAATCAATTTAATTGATTTATTTAATCTTCCTTTTTCATTCAAAAAGGCATCTCAAGTGGAATATTCCTCCATTTTAAATCTCCCTCCCAAATGTCTTGTCCTCCAACATAGCATTAACTCCTCTTACATTGTCTCTTACATGTCTCCCACTTGGCATTTAAGACTCTTTCTTCTCCCTCCAACAAGCCATCTTTTGAATTTCAAATCTCCCCCTCTTTGGCACATTGATCAAAATGTGCACAACCTTCATCCTCTCACATCTTGACAAGTGGAATCTTGTAATTGGCTCATGTTTTGTCCCACATCCTCCATGTTTTTCATTCTTCCATCCTTCTTGGTTATAAATAGAGGCCTCCTCTATTGTATTAATCCTACATAATCTCCACAATCTTCTCCACAATCTCAGTCATTTGAATCCACATCCATCATCTAGGAGCTTATCAAGGATTGGGAAAGGGATTCTTTCCACATCAAAGAAGCACCAACCCACTATGGGATAGGGTTTCATTCATGTTATTGTGTGTTTTATTTAGTTTCCTTGTTTCCTTTGATTGCATACTTAACATGATTCAGTATTTCATAGAGATGTTTTGGTTTGGTTTGCTTTAAATGATTAACCATGTTAATGTGTGTTGAAGTTTTGAAGTAATTTGCAGATTTTAGCATCCACAGGAGGTAAAGTGGTAGGAGATACCACATGTGATGCCACAAATGTACCAAGAATGCTAGCGGAAATACCCAAGGTAGGAATGACATTACTAGTAGGCTGCATCGTTGTTGTAACTTGAGGTTTGGTATAGGTAGGAATAGAGGCAATGGTTGTGGGAGGAGGAATTTGAGTTCCTTCTTGACTTTGTACATTTTTCGAAGGTAAAGCATAACTATTTGTTGAGGTAAGATATTTTCCAAAAATTTGAGCTAGGTTGCGCACAAGTTCAACTCCTTCACTTTCAATCATGTGATGTATGTTATCTATGGTAGGAATAACAGTGGTTGAAATGTTTTCAGTACTCATTTGATGTTGTAGGTTTTCTTTAAGTCTTCATGGATTCGGATTATGTTTTCTTGCAGAATACTAGCAACTATTTTTTAAACACTTGTCACACTACTTGAAGGAAAAGAGTTGTTAAGGGTATGGTACATACCTAGTGAGCTAGTGTCAATACTAGGAGTGAAAGAGTTAGATAATCCAAGATCCATGAAGATTGTGTTATCGCGGGATGACATGAGTCTTGAACTTCATCTCATTGTAGTATTAGCAATAGGACACCAAGTTGTAAAGCTCATGCAAGGGACAATCAAGGAATGCAGGATACAATGAACACAAGATAAATGATATACTTTGATTCAAATGCAATTAAGGTAGATGCAATGAAATGAATGAAATAGAAACTCTGCAAACTGAAACAAAAATGTAATAACAACAAACTGAAACACAAACAGATTTTTTAATGTTGTAAAATGCAAATTCAGATCTGAAATGAGACTAAATCGCCTAGAGAGGCATATGAGTCCCAATCAGGGTTTTTCAATAATTCAAATGCTACAAAATACCCATAAATTAGGTAAAAGAACTTGCACTAGGACTAAATTTCCCAAAGGGGCATATGAGTCCTAGATTAGGGTTTTGACACAAATTTCAGAAAATTCTAAGTGAATTTTATGTTTTATGGTTTGAATAATGTCTAGACTAAGTGCAATTATAGATTTCAAGTGAAATTAAATGATGCAAGAGGAAAAAATGAAACCTATATGCACTTTCACTAATGCAAGATTTTGAAACCCTAGATGCAAATTAACTAATGCTAGACCTAATGCAAAGTTAATGTAAGCTAGATCTAAGAAAATGATGTACTCCAAATCAGAAAAGAAGGTGCTCTAAAGGCTAGGTTGACCAAAATGAAATGGTGAAAATAGAGTGGTCCCACCTTTTAGGAGATGGAACCAAAGAAAGTGGTTTTAGGACCTTTCCACCTATTTCCTTCAAATTTCATTCAAGGAAACCTTAGAGATCTTAATCTAGGGATGGAATGAGGGAAAGAGATCTACAATACTTGGTTTCCTAGGGTGTGATTAAAGACTAAAATGGGGTTCACCACCATGCAATGGCTTATAAATAAATAAATGCAATGATATGTAAACCTAATAATGCAACCCAAGATATGAAACAAAAAATTAGAAGAATGAACCGAGAAAGGATAATGGTGCACTTGGAAACTAAAGAGGCTTGAATTAAGGTCTAAAATCCCAAAAATTCTAACTTTTAATGTACATTGGGACTCATATTCCAGTAGGGGAAATTTAGTCCCAGTTTAGGGTTTCGGGCCAAAATCAAAATCTAGATCTGCTAAACCAAGATCTACAGAAAATGCCTAAAAATAGGTATAATATGACTCATACGCCACAAGTGGTGATTTAGTACTAGTATCAAGGACTCTGATATCCTCTAGTGATATTTTGTAGCTTCTCTCCTATCAAATTTTTGAGTCTAAAGCATTGAATTGCAACTTGTAGGTGACTTTCCATGATCTTGCAATGTAGATGACAACTTTGACAACTTGACAAATTTTCTCCAATCTTACTCTTCAAGGGATATTCAACCTAAACCACCTAGATCTATAATCACATCAAAGAGAGGGAAAAAAAAAATCTTAGTGGGTATGGGTTTTCCTTGGTCAAACCTCGTTTTGGTAATCAAACCTTGAAATGAAATGAAATAGAAGGAAGGAATGATGAATGAACAAATAAGCTATGTTGCAACTCACCAAACCCTTGTAACAAAGGTTGCAAAATTGTATGTAATGGATAGCATGAATTTAGATCTTGACTCTTGATTGTATGTTATGGATATTGTCTTGAATGCTTGCTTGAATCATAAGAACCTACATCAAAAAAGTTAGCTCAAAAACAAACATGATGCATGATGCTTGATAATTGAATAATGCTCCAAAATTCTTGATAAACACTCTTGAATACTCTTGAATGCTCTTGTAATCATAAACTTGTTATAGGAATGCTCTCATCAATTTGCAATATGCCACAATAATGGGTTACACTTTCTAGGACATCATAATTTTTTCCTGAAATAACATATTTTTGGAAAATATAATGATTGAAGCCTTTAAAGGTTCTATTTAAATGAATTTAATTAAATAGGGTTTGATCAAACCCCCTTGGATAGAACCCCATTAGTTTTAAACCATACCTATAATGGAGTCTCCTCTACACCTATCAAAATGTTGATTAAAAAACACTTTTGATTTACCTTTTGGGCAATCAAATGAATTCATTTAAAATTTATGTTTTGTAAGTATATAGCCCTTACTATAAGCTTCCCAAAAAGTATAATTTTAAATATATTTAATTTGATTATTATATTTATTTTTTATTTCTTGTGAATGTAGGTTTTTCAATCAACATCAAGTTCTTTGTTTCACACATACAAAAAAATAGGAATTAATAAAGAAAAAAATTCTAAAAAATACATGTGCACTAGGTATTGGTGTCCTTATTCCAACAAAAAAGGAATAAGTTAATTAAAATGCATACAAAAAATTTATGCAGTCTGAAGTACACCTCTATCCAAATTATATAATTACTCTAACTTGGAAAATTAATTAAAAAAAATTATGAAAAAATATGCATGCACTACATATTGGTGTGAAAAATCTGTATTTTAAAAATTAGAATTGTATCCTTTATATAAAATAGGTTATGTGGTCCGAAGTAAACAACACTTTTTAAAAATTTTGTTTAGTAGAAAAAATAAGTTATTAAAAATTACATATTTAAGGATTCACGATTTATTTTTTAATTTTTAAAAAAAATTATAATTAGAATCTACACACAAAATCTCACAAATCACTAGTTTGATTCATCTTCAAATTCTTAATGGTTTAGCTGTTATAGGTGTGAGAAAATGAAGATTTGGTAAAAAAAGTTGATTCCAATGTCAATTTTTCCCAAAAAGTGTAACCCATTATTGTGGGATCAATAAATTTAGAACAAGAAACTCACCAAACCCTTGTAAAAAAGGCTACAAACTTGTATGTAATGGCTATCATGAATGTAGATCTTGACTCTTGATTGTATGTTATGGATCTTGTCTTGAATGCTTGTTTGAATCATAAGAACCTACATCACAAATGTTAGCTCAAAAACAAACATGATGGTTGATGACTTTGACATGATGCTTGAATCTTGAATAATTCTCCAAAATGCTTGATAATCACTCTTGAATAATCTTGAATGCTCTTGTAATAACTTGCTATAAGAATGCTCTCATCAATTTGCTAGGAGAAAATATGTGAAATAACCTTGTATTTATACTTGTTTATGCCAAATTTCTCAAAATTACAACACTACAAGTTGACATTAGATCTACGAGAATAAAATCTCATCAAGAATTGAATTCAAAATTAGGTCCAAGCCAAGTGGGACTCATACACCAGTTGTAGCGCATGAGTCCCAGTAGGCTAAGCTTGGGACACAAATTTCAAGAAAGGTTTAGTTTAATGCTAAATTTAGGACCAAGCCCCGAAACCTAGGTGGGACCCATATGCCCAAGGTGGCATATGAGTCCCAAATGACTAAATTTGGGCCATACAATCCAAAACCACTGAATTATGATTAGGCATTACATATGTGTCGGGATTATCCTCGTAAAGATGCATTAATTAAGGCTTGTTGATGCAAAATAGGACCAAATAAGGCATAAAGAAGCCCAATTTTAGCAAGGAGGGCCCAAACAAGTGTGAAAATGTATAGAGGGATACATTTTCCTACTCTACACTTTCATAGTAATTTTTCATCTTGCAGAGGGCTCTCAATTAAAAATTAAGAATACTAATATAGACCTATATCCTTGATCATCATTATATTGATTGAAAGTAATTGATACAACTAGCAAGGCTACTCTTTTTAGACCATAGTTCATTGTTCAAGAATTTTAATTGCTTATCCCTTTTATCAAAATTTTACTTGAAATTCATGATGCTACAATGGAAGGACTTAGTATTATAGGCTAATTGAAACATTCCTTTGATTACATCTATATTTATTACTAGTTCAATATTTTTACCTTCATTGATGTATTTATTATATTCATGTGTCCTTACAAGTCAAAATCAGCTCTAAGTAGTGGTGGATCTAAGGAACCTTATATTGGCCAAGTATGATAGTCCATATACAAATACCAAAGGACTAGCTTTCTTCAATGTATAGTTTTCTATTAATAATACATGAGATCCCTACCTTGAATTGTTCATATATGTGTTTAGGATGGGGTTAAGAAAAAAAAAAATCCAAGTTTAAGACTAGGGAGGAGTTTGTGTGCACTTAACTTTCCCTAGGGTTCTCACATTTATTTACACTTAAAATGGATTTTCAAGGACATAAAGTGATATTTTCTTCATATATCTTCTTCTCTTGGGAATTCTTCTAAAATTTGATTGGATTTTCACTATGTTTTTCAAGTCAGCATTTAGTGTATGAATAACAGAATTTTCAATGCTAGTCAAGATCTAATATATAGATAAAATCATGGTAAGGGATATGAAGACTTCATTAAATGCCTATATCTTTGTATATATACAAGTTGGTGAAGTTACACTTAACATTTAAGTTCTCTAATCACTTGGTTCCTTTTCAACTACTTAAATATTTAATCCCCTTTACACAATTTATAACAAAAAATGATAAGACATGTAGTAGCTAAAAATCCCATGAATTGTCTAACTACTCATTTTTTACTTCTAGCAATAATTACCACCTTTTGAGGTGTTTTTAAATTTGTTACCACATTTATAGAGTGGTTGTGAGGCCCATAATTTATCTAAATGGATTCCTTATAACATTTTTATGCCTTTGATTGGGAAGGAAACCAGTGACCCTCAAGCATACAAATAATATAGATCTCACAATTTGCAACTAGTAATTTTTTTCTCATTATTTGCATTGAGTGGTAACTAGAGTCACCCCATGTAGATATTGACAAGCTTCAATTTTGATAATTAGAATTAAAGAATGGGGAAAAAATCATTTCAACTCTACTTTTGAGGATATATCATCTTATGAGGTAGGGCTCAAGGGCCAAAGTACATAAAAAAAATAGTACATCCCTCTAGAAGGAATGTGTATAAAACAAATGCAATAGGAGATATGATCTATATTTAATGAAAATACATTCATTTAAATCTTAGGCATGGATTTTGATATATATCCTATTGAAAAAGATAGGCATAGTATGTCTATTCCTATCAATAAGCTCAAAAGAGTTAAATTATTTGCACTTAAAAATTTTGTATGAACCACTCCAAAAGGAATCAAACTTGGAACATTGACCTATATTTGAAATTATTTCTTCCCATTTAAGGACCTTATCTCCAATTTTACAATTGGGATTGAGTGTTATTCAACAAACCATCATTTGATAATGTAATGGTAGTTCTTCATTGAAATCTTAGTAGAATTTCCCTTTTATTAAAGTTCTAATAATTGTGGTGGCCTTACTTCCATGGCTTCATTCTCTTCTATCTCAATTTTTTTGATCAATTGTAATGCATGCAATTTTAAGGAAACAGGAAAGGATATTTCCCTATCATATACTAAGGAGTAAGGGGACATATTGAATGCCAATTTTAGAGTACTTTTTCTAAGGTCACAATATTTTCTTAAGGTGTTGGTAACATCCTCTTTGGTAGTCATAATTTATTCATTTAATGACTCTAGTTAGGTACTTATTTGTGGATTATATGTGTTTGTTTTTTATAAAGGAAAAAACGGGTTTTACAGGGACCCGAAACCACAAAGTTTACAACATAAAATAGGAAAGGACAAAAAATTCCAACGAATTAAACAGGCTGCAACAAAAGAAAAATCCAAAAATAACAGCAGCCAACCAGAAAAAACCAAGAAGGACAGCCAAAGAGCCAGCCGAAGCACAAACCAAAAAACCACTAGCAGCTAATCCAAAGTCATCAAAACACTCTCGGTCTTGATCTCCAGATCCTGCATTTCTTGGACCCCCTTCTTGAAATTTTGAATCATCTGTGGCACGGGGGGTGCCTTCCTTTTCAAATTTTCCCTGGTTCTCTTCGAAATTCCTATATCCTCTTCCTGGTTTTTATCTTTCACCTCTTCCAAATCAACAACCAAGGACCCATGTTGAGCTTTATCCAGTTTTTTAGTCATTGCATTGATGATGATAGTGTTATGTCTTTCCATTCTATTATTCTGTTCAGTTATTATCTTCACAATATTTTTTATTTTTTCCAAATCCATATCTATCCTTTTGTCCTTCCCCGCATTGTCTTGGATCTCTTTTCTACTCATGTTCTCATTACGCTCATCATCCTTCTTACATAACACGGAAACCTTAGCTCCCACTTCTTCCAATTTACTCTGGAGGGCCCAATTTTTTATTTTCAGGTCATTAATTTCATGAAAGACCCATTTGGATATTCTAAAATGGTCCACAACATTATTCTTCGCAATACCTAGAAAATTAGCAGTCGGTTCCCTATCAAGATTGAGGCAAATTTTAACAAGGTCAGAGGCTCCAAGGGACCCAATTCTAACATCTTTGTCTGTCAATGGGACAAAAGAGGAAGAATTATTATTTGCGCTAGAATATTTAGAGTTAGGAGAATCTTCAGAATACGAAACAAGGTTTTTAACAGGGAGATTCTTTCCAGCACCTTTGGCTTTGGAAGTAGAACATCCAGGCTCAGAACTAGGACAAACTTTAACGGGCTGGGGATTATGGATTTGAATTTTCATGCCAGTTTGGACAAAGGGCGGATCCAAGACCATCCTAACTGGGCTCAAATTTGGTTTATTCCCTCAACTACTAGGTTCAGTGTCATCCTCAGATGTTGAAGAGGCATCCAAGTTAGCAGGGGTCGGCAGATTTTGGAAGTGTTCAAAGATTAATCTTATCAGACTAGTATGTAATATCAAATATCTTTTAGGGTTTTTCTTATGGTCTTCCAGACTCTTTCTTAAGGAACAGAGTAAATAGTAGGGGAGAGAAACCCTTACCTTATAGCAAAAATGATTGAGCAAGGAAAAATGATAGTCGTAGACCCTAGTGAACCAACCATCCAAGGTAATATACTCCATGATGATGCAAATAAATTTCCTCTAGAGAGCTTTAATGGTGTCGGCCTCAAAGTAACTGTTGGAAACTTTCACTAGTTTCAATTTTTCTTTGTCTTTCTTCAGAAATTTGACCACCGCTTCATCAGAGAAATTCTTGTCCCGAAAAAATTTGTGTCCTTTAGTGGACATACCAGTCACTTCAGCAATGATATTTTCATCGAGCTTAACTTTCTTGCCAAAAAGGGTAATTTCCCCATTGTCCCAATTCTTCTCAAAAAGCTTTGTAGCTTCCTGATGATCCGGGGGACAATTTTTCAGTGAAAATTGAAGTGTTCCCAATACTCCAGATTTCAACTTCATCAGAAAGAGAACGACGTCCTGATTCCAACGCAACTTGAACGGGTCGAAAAGGACTCCGTTTGTGCAAGTTATGGCCAGTCAAACTTCCAGTCAAACTGGCTTCAGGGGCGTCCAAAAGGCAAAAAAAATAATCATCTTAGAAATTGATGGAATTAGCGTCATCGCGAAGAGCTCGTCGAGACGATTCCGACGGCGTTCGTTTCATCGAAATCCGACGTTGTATGCTCGAGTTAGAAGCGGTCAAACCTCAGTCAACTGAGGGTACTGATGATGACGTCATCATAGTGACGTGGCAGTCCGTACTATACCGACACACTTGTGCGGCTTCCGACCCGACACGTGGCATGTGACTCAGGTTGTACGGACCAATCAGCAAGCGACACGTGTCCTTCCGTACAGTACGGCAGCACAGTCAGCAATCCCACCTGGCACCCAGTCAGCAGACAGCTCAGCGTACGGATATCCCAGTCAGCATGAAACGTCTACTATTTCGGTGAATAAGAACTTGACATGTGGCTGACACGTGGCACACTGTCGGCGAATGTCATCCGAGTCAGGGGTTGTCAACCAGTAGTTGCGTGACACATGGCATTGTGACAGTCGTCTGCTCATCCGCGGAATGTTTGGTTCGTTTCATCAAAAATACGAGGCGTTGTCAACCAGTAGTTGCGTGACACATGGCATTGTGACAGTCGTCTGCTCATCCGCAGAATGTTTGGTTCGTTTCATCAAAAATACGAGGCGATCGGACTCGACCCCGTGATCTCCGGGGAGATAGGGAGAGCCGTTAACCGTTGCGCCCGGTGCGGGCTTTGAAATATAATGTGGAAAGGGTTGCTTTTGTTGAAAAATTTAGAGGATTTGTTTGTTGAAAACAAACGGCCGGCGGTTTGAACCCGCGCCGACCGCTCTATCAAAAACTATTGCCACCGTTGAACCACGCGACGGTTCTATTATGTATGAGCCCGGTTATATTTGTTGTTGTTCTATTGGCCGAGCCTTAACCAAAAGGCTTTTTAGGCCAAAACAAACAAAACCATTGAAACCACCATAACCAAAAAAGATTGCAAAAGCTAAAATAGTCCTGATACGGGCTGAAGGAGAAGATATGCATTTAATGAAGAGGATAAGCCTAATTAGGCAAATTTCATGTATAAAAAGAGGGGTTGAGATGGGTTTTCCAAGTCCAGGTTGAGATAGCGGGAGAATGCTCGAGAGTCTTTGAAGACATTTCTGCATATCAGAGTACTGTCATGCTGCTGAATGCTTGAAGGAGATAGTCTTGAAGCCATTGTAATTGAATTTGGAGCTAATCGGATCGGTCCTCCATTGGAGAGGGACCCGGAGACGTAGTCCTTAGGGACGAACTCCGTTATCAACTTTGGTTTCGTCTCTCTATTTCTTCTCTCTTTTCTTTCTCAGTTTATTCTTGGCATTTAATTATTTTATGTTCATTTATTTCATTTGAGCATTTAATTTGTAATCATTTAAATTAAGCGTTGTAATAATTGATCTTTTACGTTAAGCATTCTGTAAGCAATAAGTCCTAGATCCTAAATAGATCACCTGATTAGACCCATGGAGTTTTTCCAGAAAAGGGAGTAAACCCCCACTTATAACTTTGTTCCACGCTTTATTATTTCTTGTGTGCATCTCGAAGCTGTCCGGCTCAACTCTTTTTCTTTCTCCTCCCATTTTAGCAAGCACAGTGATGCAGACAGAAATGAAAACTTGGTTTGAAATGGTCTCGCCAAACCTGTGAGCCCACAAAGCATGTCGAGATAGCTTACAAGACAAGCTAATTAGCTCGGCCCCATGCAATCTAATGATAGTGATGTACTTACCCCGTTCCATCATTATGATTGAAGTGACACACATCTTTCCCATGTGATGCATCATAGCTCAATAAGGCACGGATATCAACACCTAAATCACTGATATTCAGCCATGTGCACTGACCTTTACTTTTAACCCCTTCATTCACAAAAAATTCTGCCATAGCATTGGCTTCTCTATAGGCATGGGCAATCTTTATATTATCAAACTTAGCTAAGGTCGAAATAGCATCATCAATCCAAGACTTTATGGTCCATGAGGGGGGACCTGCCTAGAAGACATTCAATAATATTTTTTGAGTCCCCTTCAAGCTAGAGGTTTTTAAAATTCAAACTATGAGCCAAATTTATTACATGAAAATCTCTGATAGCCTCAGCCAAGTGATTGGTTTGTGAGCCAAGGGGGGTAGCAATCGCACCTATAAAATTTCCAAAAGAATCCCTTATAACTCCGCCACATCCCGGCGCACCAGGATTACCTTTAGCTGCTCCATCAAAGTTGGCTTCGATCCAACCGTTAGGCGGAAAAGTCTAGCAAAATCCCTCCCTATTCTTCTTAGCATGTTTAGGAGCATAGGAAATATCATAACTTATTTTCCATTCCTTAGCAATCGTTAGATCATGGGAAGAACAAGCCACTTTCTCAATATTACAATCCTGCTTGGGGATTGCATTGAAATTTTCTTTCATTAATTTGATTATTTTATCAAACACTATGATCTTTGAAGCTTCCTTATCTCTGTAAATTCTATTATTTTGTTCTTTCCATAGACCCCAAGCAACATGAGGGAAGGAAAAATCCCACAGCTTCCGTAGTGTTGGGTTGTGAGTAGGAGCTTTCCATTGGATGAAAAAGTCTTCAATTGACGAGGGAAACACCCAAGATAAATGACAGTAGCAGAGGAGTTTTTCCCAAATTGAGGTAGCAAATGGGCAATGAAGAAACAAATGAAAAACTAAATCTGCCTCCATCTTGCAGAGATAACATCTATTAGGTATTTGAAAACCTCTCTTGCAGAGATTATCAATCGTGAGCACTTTGTTTTGAAGTAGGATCCAGAAGAAGATGTTGACTTTGGGAACAAGGTATTTGATCCAGGCATTCGATCAAAAGGGGGGGGGAACCTGGGAAAAAGATAGCTTGGTAAAAGCTGACAAAATAGAGTAGTTGCCCGAGGGTTCATCTTTCCAAACAAGACAGTCTTTTGTCTGATCATGGCAAAGTTTGATAGCCAACAGGGAGGATTGAACAGTAGCAAGGACCTGAATAACAAGACCCAAATCCACCCATTTTCCATTCTTCCAGTAATCTTTAACATACAACCCAAAGAGAGCTTTAAAAATCTCAGCCCACTCACAAAAAGGTTCAATTTTGGCAAGGGGCTCCTTGAACAACCATCTATCATCCCAAAATCTTGTTTGGTTTCCACTCCTGACTTTCCAACCCACACCAATATCAACCACTTTTCTGCCAACAATCAAGTTATTCCAATAGGTTGAGCCTCTGGGTAGAATATGGGATTCCCTCATGATTATAAGAGATCTATTATTCTCCAAATATTTGTTTATCAGGATTTTAGTCCATTCCCCTTAGGACGAAAATAGTCTCCATATTTGTTTAGCAAGAAGAGTCTTGTTAACCATCCTGATTTTTCTAAGACCTAAACCACCGGATTTTTTAGGTCTGCACACCAAATCCCACCCTATTAAAGGAATCCTTTTTCTTTCTTCAACACCCAACCAAAGGAATATTTTTGAATCTTTTCAATAGCATCCGCAAACTTGGCAGGGATTTTAAAAAGGCTTAAAGCATAAATAAAAAAATTCTAAAGAGTAGCTTTGAGGAGCTGTAATTTACCAACTTGACTTAGCAGAGCTCCTTTCCATCTAGCAAGTTTCTTGTTAAACCTCTCAACCAACAAAATCCAAAAGGACTCCGGGGGTTTAAGGCTTAAAGGTAAACCTAGATAGATGGTAGGTAAAGACTCCACCCTACAACCTAGGATTCTAGAAATTTTATCTTGTCTGTGTTAAGTAGTATTAAAGAAGAAGAGAGAGATTTTTTGTTTATTAATCAGCTGGCCAAATGCCCTCCCATATGCATCCAGTAGATTTTTCAAATACTTTCCCTCTGAAATAGTAGATTTTCCCAAGAGGATGGTATCATCAACGAATTGTTGATGAGAACAGATCAAATTGCTAGAAGACGATTTAAGACCAACAAGGGATCTTTGATCAATCAGCCTTTTCAAATTTCTTCCAAGACTTTCCACCATAATAGTAAATAAAATAGGAGAAATAGGATCTCCCTATCTTAGACCTCTGGAACTTTGAAAGAAAATCGAAGTAGACCCATTTACCATAACAAAGATTGAAGTTGTAGACACAAGCTGCTCCACCAGCTGAAGAACCCTTTTGCTGAACCCAAATGCCTTTAAAATTTTAAACAAGAATTTCGAGTCAACTATATCATAGGCTTTAGATATATCAAGCTTTAAGAGGAAACCTTCAGTCTTTGACTCAACCAGGGAATGGATATTCTCATGTATTGTGACTATTGAATAAAGGATATGTCTGCCAGGGACAAATCCATTATGTTAAGGTGAGATCAGAGTTGGCAATAGAATTAAAAATTTTGAAGTCAAAACCTTCAAGATGATTTTGTAGATAGAGTTACAAAGGCTGATAGGTCTGAAAGCATCAAATTCCACCACACCAGGCTTCTTAGGAATAAGAACCAAAAAAGTAGCATTTAACTCTTTTAGAAGACTTTTGGACCCAAAACATTCTTTAACAACATTCACTACATCCTCTCCAACAATCTCCCAAAACCGTTGAAAGAAGAACATAGGAAACCCATTAGGACCCAGATCTTTACTCCCTTCAAAGGAAAAGACAGCCTTCCTAACCTCCTCACTAGATGGAATAGCAGTCAACTTAGAGTTATCTTCCTGATTAATCACATTAGGTATAGCCTCTATCAAATGATCTTGATCATTTTGGTTAGTTTCCTCATTCTCAGAAAGAAGATTTTTGAAGAAAATAACAACTTGCCTTCTAACGTCCTCCTCCTCGTACCGGTTACCATTAGCTTCAATAAGAGATATTTTGTTAACTACCCTGTGTTTTGAGGCCGACAAGTGAAAGTACTTAGTATTTTTGTCACATGCAGATAACCATAAAGCTCTAGATCTTTGTCTCCAGAACTCCTCTTCTTTAGAAATGATGTTGTGCATCTTAATGAGGAGCTCGTTCTCTTTTTCCTTAATATCATTCTAATATCCTTGCTTCTGGATTTTATTTTGGATTTCCCCCAACTCCATTTGAAGATCAGTTTTAATCCTAAAAATGTTACCAAAAGACTCTTTTTTCCATTTTTTTAAATTGAATTTAACTTCCCTAAGTTTTTTGGCAACTCTAAACATAGTTGTCCCAGAGATATTAATGTTCCAACTTTTCCTAATTTCCTCTATAAAAAGAGGATGGGAAAGCCACATTTTTTCAACTCTAAAGGGGGTATTTTTCTTTATCTTTAAAGGATCCGCAACAAAACTTATGGGAAAGTGGTCAGATCCAATCCTTAAAAGGGCTTTAAGAGAACAATAATAGTTTAAGAACCATTGGTCATAAATTAAAGTTCTATCTAATCTAACCTGGATCAGGTCCATACCATTTTTGCGATTCGACTAGGTGTAGGAAGCGCCTTGCAAATCCAGATCAATCAACACCTGATTATTAATAAAGTTCTAAAGGTCCTCCTTACTTTTCGCATTGATCTGGGATCCTCCAAATTTTTCTTCATTCAGTAAGGGGGCATTAAAGTCTCCCATGACAACCCAAGAATCGCTGTCAAAAATTCTTCGAAAAGCAGCCAGCTCCAACCAAAAAGATTTTGTAGACCTTTTCCATTGGGAGCATAGATATTTTACTAAATCTAGTTGAAATTGTCCCTAATGTGGGTGAATCTAGTAGCAATGTGGTTCAATCCTTCCAAAATTGGATCCCCTTTGATTATATGACTATTCGAGAAAGTGGCAATACCTCCTGATGCACCATTTGAGTTATTGCCATGTATACTACAATACTGAAACAGTTTCATTTTTTCCACTTTTTCCTTCGACATTTTTGTTTCCTAGATTAGGAGAATATCTGGCTTGTGATCTCTAACAAAATTGCGCAGTACATCCTACTTATGGGGATTATTTAGTCCCCTGGTATTCCATGACATGATCTTCATGATTTTCCAGGGGAGTGAAGAAACTTCGGGATGGTTTTCTGAAAGCCATCCACAATATCCTGAAAATGGTTATGCTCTCTTGTCCATTTAGTAGATCTTTTTCCACGAGAGTTCTTTGTTGCTCCACAGTCTACCTTGGCTCTTGACCTAGTGGAGATACCACTTGGGGTATTCCATTATTTATCTTTTTTCTTTTTTTTCTTAGATAAGACCTCCTCTCTATCAGTATCTTTTTGACTTTCCACAACTTTACTAGATTCCCACTCCTTATCAGTTAGAAGTCTTTGCTCCCAAGGTAATGTGTCCATGAGGCCATTCAAATGAAAGGTTGAATAATCACTAGAAATTTTAGTAGCTTGGCCCTGATGATCATAGGAATCCTTCACCAATTCCAGCGAGATAGGATCCATAAAGGGATCAACACCCGAAGGAAAATAACCTTCAGAGGAAGGGACCAGAAGAGGAATATTCAGTTCCAAGGACAGACCCTGGATAGGTATGTCCTCCAAGCCCGGATTCCCTTCAATATTCTCAGATGGGCTTTTCTCTTGGCATAAAGGACCTACATCCTGGCTCTACTTTTCTTTGCCAACCACCTGCTCCACACTTGCTTCTTTTTCCTTAGTTATCAAGGTGTCCTTAAATTCCTTACGTTGGGGTTCTTGGGGAACCACACACTTATTCCCCGTATCACAACCAACCTCTTTTAAGATACCATGATCTTTAGACTCTTTATTCTCTAGGCATTCCCCTTCTGGTTTCTTTCTCCATACAAATTTTGAAGTTCCAACTGGCTTCTCCTTTTCTTTGATGGCATTTAAAGGACATTTATTAGCCCAGTGCCCAAATTTTTTGCATTTGAAGCAAGCAAAAGGAAAAGTTTCAAACTCAATAGCCTGTGACCAGGATCCCAACTTCAAAAGAATCTCGACTAATGAAGGAAGGTCAACATTCTGAGAGACCCCCACACATATTCTTGCAAAACCCAACCTCTTTCTAGTAGTTGTCATAGAGTCAATAGAAAGAAGCTCTCCAAAAGAGTTCGCAATACCATAAAAGACATCTTCGTTCCAATATTCCAGGGGGAGACTTGGCAGTCTGACCCACACTGGGACATTCTCAAAAATAGAATCCGATAAGTCCAGATTTGAAGACCATTTTTGAAGAGCCAGGGAAGATTTCCCTATTACCCATGGACCGCCACTTCTTACAACCAAGATATCCTCCCTGCGGGTGAATTCAAATGCAAAAAATCCCTTTGGGAGCGCCGCTACTGAAAATTTTCCATAAGTTCTCCATTTGTTTTTGAAAAACTCCCTAACCACTTCAATATTTGGTCTAGGGCCCATAAATTTACCCACCAGGGTTCTTTCCATTAAAGCAATGTTATGATCAATTAACAGATCAGGCACAACGATAGCAAACTTACCTTTCTTTGGGATAGAGATATTTTGCACTAGAGGGAAGGTTGACTTTCTGTTTGGTTTAACCCCAAACAGAGAAGCCCAAGGTTTATGATTGCCTCCATTTTCACCAACGGTCCCCACCACGCCTTTCGATTTTTCACTTTTTTGACCGCCAAGGGAACCCACAATTTTAGCAACCCGAATATCCTTTCCTCCCAAATCCACCAGAATTTTTTTTCTGGAATCTGCCTCTTCCAGATCAACCTCACCTTGCTTGTTACTCGAAACAAGCGCCGATCCTACTCCGCCTCCATCTCCAACTCCCAATTTTTCAAAATCCTTCTTTTCCCGCTTGTGCCCACGCTCGTGCTCCGCCATTGTTGCATCATAGAAAATGACTATATGTGTTTATTACCTTGAGGATAATAATTCAATGATGTTTGAATATAAAAATTTATACTTTAGAGTATAATCTAATATTTATGCACTCATGAAATCCTTTGCATTATCTAAGATGATTCTATGGGGATCTCAAAACTCTTGATAATCTCTTCTAAGAATTCAACAATCATTGTCTCACTAGCTTCTTTTAATGATATTAGTTAACTCCATCTTGTGAAGTAATTGATACTTGTGAATACCCAATTTCCCTACAATAGAAATTGGATTTATCATATCAATAAATTCAATTCCTTATTAAAAAATCTGAAAGTAGGGTTGAGAGGAAGTGGATCAATTTTACTTTTTCTAAACAAGAACTAGCACTATTTACATTTTCTTACCCACTAATAGTAATCTATAAATAATGTGAGCTAATAATATCTAAGACCAAATAATTATTTTAGCTATAGTATGAGCTAAGAAATTTCCTTCCCATAATCCAATAATCCTTGGTTGAATACTTGAAATATCTTTAGAACTTGGCCTTCAAAAACACTTGAGAAGTGGCCCATTAAAGTTTCTTTTGAAGAGGACCCCATTGACTATAGAAAAGGGAGTCCCTTACAACTAGTAGGATCTTCTTCCAAAAGAGGAAAAGTCACTTGGGTACTATCCAATTTTCATGAACTAAGTTCTTCCATCAATATGTGATTCTAGAACTCTCTTTTCATTGGTCAAGATTATTTGTTTTATTAAAATAATTATCAACATCCAGAAAATACTTGATAATTATTTTTTTTAAATATATGAGAGTAATCTCGGTGTATGGTGGTGGTGGGTTTGAGATCTCGATTGGCAGGTGAGGTGATAGCTGGAGGCAATTAAGGTACCCGAGTAGATGCTTAAAGGCCATATGTCGATTAGCAGCCATAGCCGATCTGAGACATAGACACGGATACGACCAAACCGAGACACTACCAGCTAAGGGGCCGGAAGCCTTTCTTCATCAGATGCATGCACCCAAGAGATGGATATAGAGTAATCTTGAAATGCATGAAAAATAAGGCCGAAAAATAACGGTCCTATACTCGCACACTATATATATACACGCGTTCGAACAATAGAACTTGAGCTAAAAATAGATTTTTTTTTTAATCAAAAGACTAAATTAAGAGGATGGCGTGCAGTACAAGTTATTTCAAACTGACTAAAAATATATAATAGCCTGTGGTATGCTTTAGAAAAAGCAAATTCAGAGATATTTCAGTTTCTCTGTGCTGTGCAAATACCTAGTGGACGGAAGTGTGGAGAAAAAGTGGGTGCAGAAAAATGGAGGTGAGCGTAGGAACGAAGGTGGAGGTGTGCAGTGAAGAGGAGGGATACGGAGGAGCTTGGTTTGAAGGAACTGTCATTAGATTTGGCAGAAGGAAGCGTAGATTCTTTATTCAATATGACAAATTCATTACAGAGGAGTTGAATGGAGTGGCATTGGTGGAGGAGGCATGTTTAAAGAATATGAGACCCATTCCGCCCTACAAGCAGATGCCCATCGACTGCTCACCTGGGGACTCAGTGGAAGCGCTTGACATGGATTGCTGGTGGAGGGGCATTATTGTCAACAGATTTCTTTCGCCTTTCAGTGGGGAGGAGCTCTTCAAAATCTTCTTTCCTGATACTCGCACTATGAAAGCCTATCCGCGCTCTGACCTACGCCCGGCTCAAGAATGGATCAGAGGAAAGTGGAAACCGCTACAATGGAATTAAATTTTGAATAGTGGCCTTTTGACTTTGGTAAATTGTAAAGTCCTGCTCTGTAATAGTTGGCTATTGGGTATTTTGTGTGTAAACGGTTTTTGTAAACCTTCTTTGAGTGTTTTGTATGTGGACGGCTTCTGTTTTATGTTTTAATTCAGCTTTTGTTTCCTCAATCTGCTTTCTTTTCTCGTTTCTTTCATGTTACCTACCTTTTTCCTGGCGATCTCATTCTTCAAATAAATGAGAATTGCAGGAAAGAATAAGCAATTCCTTAAAAAAGTATACTGTTGCATGCTGCTCAGCTATATCTTACCAATTTAACATAAATTCATAGAGTTAGAGTTGGTTGTAAATAGGGTTAATGCACCCGGAAAATAGTATTAGTTATTAAGAAATGTGAGACAAGAATAATCAAAATAAATTATGTATTTTGAAAGTATTTTTAATAGATAAAGAAAAAATATTAATATAATGATTGATTAATAATATTAAAAAACTATAAGGATAAAGTGTGTATCTTGATTTTTAATATATATGGTAAAATATCATTGTAATGTTCAATTCAAATTATTTGGAGTAGCAATGTCTTATTGAAATTGCAAATAGTAAATAATGTTGAGCTAATCCATATAGCTTTATTTTAAGGTGTTGATTATATAATTTTACTTATTGTTATGTTTATTGTATTGGTATGTGTTGATTATATAATTTTACTTATTGTTATGTTTATTGTATTGGTATGTTTATGTTAGTGATTTCTAATATTATTCAAGATTGTTTGCTATTATTTTGTGAGCATTTTTTAGTGGTTAGGAAAATATTTAATTTATATAATGCTTAAATTCTATAAGAGTCATTAATATATAGAATATCTATACATTTTTTATTTTTATTTTGAAACTCCACCTAATGCATTGACAATAGATCAATCTTTTAAAAGCATACTTTTAGAGGCTTTTCTTAAATACAATAATGAGATTAATGACATTATGAAATTAAAGAAGTTGTACATCAAGGATAAATAAAAGATTTATTTTCTAGAGTTGATTTATGTTGCAAATTAGTATTTTTAAATATCTTGTCAAAATTTAGTTGTTTGAAAAATTGCACTACAAATTCTTATACTTGATCCACTATCTAAAGATGTACACACACTTATCTTTTATTTATCTAATAGCATTATGATACTTATCTTTTATTTATCTAATAGCATTATGATACTTAATGTTAAAGTGTTTAAATACTTAAATTTTAAATCAATTTAGGTAATTATCTTATGTTCTGGTAAACTCTTTATGAATGATAAGAACTTCTCAATTGAAAAAAACAACAAATTACCATATTCACCAACAATAATAAAGCATTTTTTTCATGTAATTATTTTTCAAGAAAAATGTATAGAATCACTTTTGTTTAATAGAAACTAATCATTTTAGTGATCACATACTTATTTACAAAGAAGGGTGTGATCATTAGATGAATTTTGTATATACATTTCTCTAAAGTGGAGATAGTATACATCAAGTGAGATGATTAATCAATATTTAGTTGAATAGTTTCAAATCAATCTATATTGACATCTAAAATAAAAGACTTATTTTTCACCAACAAAGCATTTTTTTTCATGTAATATATTCGCCATCAATATATACTCACCAAAAATAACAAAGCATTATTTTCATGTAATTATTTTTCAAGAAAAATGTATAGAAGCACTTTTGTTTAATAAAAACTAATAACTTTAGTGATCACAAACTTATTTACAAAGAAGGGTGTGATCATTAGATGAAGTTTGTATAGACATTTCTCTAAGTGGAAATATTTTACATCAAGTGAGATAATTAATCAATATTTAGTTGAATAGTTTCAAATCAATCTATATTGACATCTAAAAGTAGACAGACATATGATTTCCTTTAATTTTAAAAATCAATACATTTTTAGGTGATTTTTATGTAACACATCTATTATTTCAAACATTGCTATTGGAGAGACCAAAAATATATAGAATTATATTTTTTATGGATAATAATTATAATGTTGAATATTTTAGAATAAATTATTGATGAATTGTAATATCTTTAAAGTCACTTCTTTATTATAAAATTATGAAAAATCTCTTAAAATTATTAGATATCACATCCATCAAAATCTTAAGAAATAATAAAAAATTTAAAAGTGCTATCAAATGATCTATACACACAAACATCTATAATCTACTCGATCACAAAATACAAAAACTAATTTTATAAAAATTCTAAAATATAAAATAAATGACCAACACAAACTATATAGTTATACCTAACAACTATTTAATAACACCTTGAAATAATATTATTAATATAATATAACACATGAATTTATATGTCAATAGGCTACAACGGTAAATTTTAAAAAAAAGCCGTCCGCCGCGGACATGGGCGACCGTCGAATTTAAAGCTATTAACGGACAGCTTGGCATTGACAAGTGTTTTCAAGTTATGACCCTGCTTGAGCTAAACGATACAAATTGAGCTAAAAATAGAATGTTTTTTTAATTAAAAGCCAAAATTAAGAGGATGGCGTGCAGTACAAGTTATTAATATCTTATGTATTTTAAAAGTATTTTTAATACATATTTTTAATACATAGATGAAAAAATATTAATAAAATATTAATATAATGATTGATTAATAATATTTAAAAATTATAAGTCATAAAATGTGTATCTTTAATTTTTAATATTTTAAACATATGTGGTAAAAATACCATTGTAATGTTCAATTCAATTTATTTGGCACACAAATTAATCCCTTCTACAAAATCTAATAGTCAAAACCAATTAGAGATTATCTTAGTCTAAACTAGTCAACAACTTTGAGTTCATTTACTACTATTCATTTGTTTTATTTTTCATAGAATTGAGTGTACTGTACTAGTAAGTATAGTGTTTTTCAAGCCATTGTATTCAGCCTTGCATGCCAGTGAAGATTCCAAGGTCTTTGGTTCTCGCTCTATTTTTTTTTGTTTTTATTAAAATTGCGTCATGAACACCAAAATTTAAGGTTGGTTGTCTTGTAAATAAAACATATTAAATTTTATTCATGCCTATTTTCGATTTGTCAGCTTTTCCCTCGAGGGCTCTGGTCGCGTTCCTTGTTCTGTTTCTCCGGTCTCCCTCCTGAAGGTGCCTTCTTTTGGTTTGGCTTTGTTGGCGCCATCCATGGTTGTTGTGGCCTGGGAGGATCCTCCCCTCTCTCCTCGATCGGAGGACTTCAACTCTGAGGTTTCTTGGACCTTGGTTCAACGTAGAAAGAAGGGGCTTCCCAAATCTGTTGGGGAGCTTCGCCCTAGGGCTAAGGGTGTTAGATTTGCTTGTTCGGGATCTATTGTTGTTTAGACCCTCAATTTGGGTTTTCCTATTGGTGTGTTGATGGTTCTATTATCAGCCTATTGTTTGGTGTTAGGTTGGGCAGCCAATTTGTTTTTTCTTTATTGCATTTGCTCTTCTTTATACATGTTTCAGGCCCTTTCAAAACCTATTTATCGCTAATCAAAAACGTACTAAATTTTATTTTTTTAAATTAAAAAATATGACACATTAGAAATAAAATTTTATGTCAACATGATATTTTTTCTATTTTGAATAAATAGTTAAGATAAAAAGTGGCATCCCATCAAAACAATTATGTTTTTAGTACACAAATTTTAAGGTTTATTTTGAAATATATATTATTAAAATAAAAATATTAATTCATCCATCAAAATTTCAAGTTATAAATACATTAAAAATTTGAAAGAAAAAAAATAAATTTTCTCTCCAAAAAGTAATTTCCCACTTAACTTCCTTTTTAATATTTTTTCAACAACTAAATTAAAGTGTCAATTTCAAAGTATTTTTTTTTCTAATTTAATGTGACACAAATTTAAAATTTCTAACTAATATCAATCATATATACAATTTATAAGACTTCTCATAACATATGTAAACTTCTAATATCATCAACATTAAACCACATGTGCAAAGAAGTTTCACAAAATTGAATGATTCCCTCCATATTGTATTTAGAAGACATTATTGAATAATATGATTACTTTACCAATTATTTTCACCATTGGACACATGTTTCCATTTACCTTAAGGCTTTAATGCTAACACATATTGTAACTTTTTCTGGATAAATGGCCATACAACTCATAGGTGTCTTGATTTCAAAGAGATAAACTAAATTTACTTTTGAACCGATGATTATGGCCTCTCAAGAGGTCCCTTTTTCCCTAAGTTCTTCATCTTGCAATTTAGCGTATGGATAGTAATCTATTTTTACCCATAAAACTAAAAATATCAGCCTTATAATTCTTGAGGAATTTACAAAATAGTGACAAGATTGAAACATGATAATGCATATAGGATTCAAACACTAACCAAATATCCATTATTGGTCATTGGGAAATATTAATGTTATTGGATTCAAATACTAACCAAAGATTCTTTATCATTAGGAAAATTCTTAAACATTACTTTAATGTTTAAATGTCATTTGTTTTAAAATATATGAATATTTGTTTATACACATTGTGTATTTTAAAAAAATGTTATGTCTATTTTTTACTTTCTAGACCTTTTATTTGCACCGTGTTTATTATTTATTTTACTCACTTTGGATGTTTTAGTCAATTGTCCATCATTTCCTAAAATATTTATTGATTGATGGGGTTGTTATTGATTGTTTAAATGGCTATCTTATGGTACAATTTTTTTCAAGTACTTTAATTTATTGGGCTTGCTCTCAAGTATTAGAAAAATTATCAATTAATATTACAATATTATTTGTAACATTTTTATGATTTAGAGATCTTTGAGAATAATTTACAATATAACACTTATAAGACTAATATACTTTTTATGTATAATCAAACTAATTATTATAGCTAGTGTAATAAGTGAAACTCTTCATCGATGTTCCCTTTGTATGTGCTAATGGTAGTTTTAAACCTAGACAGCAAGCTCTAGTGCTTGCAAAATTGAGCTATAAAAAGAAACCTAAAAAAAGGAAAATGAAAAGAAAAATGAATATAAAATAAAAATTACAAGAAAAGACATTGTGAGAGTTGAGTAAAAAGAACATAAAATTAGAAACATTTTTTTCAAGTCACTCACATAATTCTATCAAGACTATAAATGCTTAAAACTAATAGTAGAGCAATGTCTTAATGAAACTAGAGATAGCTCCACTCGAAATATGGATTCCTCACTAGTAGTACAACAATGTTTAAGGATATGGTGACATGTCTATAAATATCCATGTTATATTTAGTAGACCTATCTTTTCTCACAAGAGAACTAGTTTGATATTCTTTTATATTAATTAATTTATTGATTCCAAGAAATTAATGAATCAAATTGCAAACACCATAACCAAAAATTATCTCATTATCTCTCATTTACACGTTGACATTAATTTAGTTTATGAAACCATTTCAAAAAAATATATTATATTAAGTGTTGATGTCTAAGTTCTTAAATAGATTTCTTATCTAGATAAAATTGTCATTTGTTATTGTTCTTGCAACACCTCTCTAATTCCATGAGAAAATCATGGAACCCCTAATATACTTATTTGTTTTGCCTAATTTCCAATGAAATTCATATTATGTGCCATGAATTTTATGTCTATATACATACTATTTTATATTTTAGTTTCCTCAAGTTTTATTTACTCTTACTTTTTATATGCTTAAGATCTCTGTTTTTATACATAATTTCCAATTAAATTCATATTTATGTGTTCATGAATTTTAGCCCCCTTAAGTTTTTGTTTAGTCCTCATGTTTCACCATGACCTATATATTCACTGGGCTGATTACATGCAAATAATTTTATATTCTTAAGATCTCTCTGTTTTTATCTCCTTAAATGTTTCAATTTGAGAGCCTCCATGATTTATTCATTGGACTTTGTCCAAGAGTTCAAGTCTGAATCTATTTATTTTCTATTGAGTCTTTTCCACATGGTTGGTTTGGAGTTCAAGACTGAATTATATCTATTTTAGTGTAGATGGATTACTCTAATTACTAGACTGTGTAATCATTCTTAGAATTTCATTAACACGGAGGAATGATTAAAATTGATGGCCTATAACTATAACTACTTTGTCTAATCTAGAGAATCATGAATTAAAATCAGAAAATCAATATGATTTGGAACCTGATTTAAAATTTGATTTAATTAAAAAAATATACAAATCTAAAGAAAAAACTTTTGATATTTCTGACTGTGAAGATATCTTAGGCATTAACATGGACAATTCAAGATTAGTGGATGAATCTATGATTGGGTAACTAAATTTAATGAAGGTGCCACTTAGATTATACAGGAGATTCAAAATTCATCAGAGAGATTGCAACACTTAATCCATGCAGGGTTACAAATTGCATGAATTTAGGGAAATTATCTAACGAATTGAAGTTAATCTTTCCTATCCTAATATTTCACAATGGGCTGAAGATCTCCAGACTCTTTCTTGTTGAATTATTTTATACTGAACCATGAGAATATGCATGCAGATCTAGCTCTAATTTGTGAGGAATCTAGAAGGGTCAAATATTAATATATTAAAAATATTTTGTGAAGCCAAGTGTTTGCATTCATAGATCTACATAAGATTTTTGAAATAGAAGCTTTGATATTCTTTTGTATGCATTATAAAATTTTATCACTTTTGAAAAAAAAAGTGTTTTTTTATGTAAAAAATTAGTTCAAGAAAATGTAAAGTTAAATTTTTTAAATTTATTTTTTTAATTATTTCAATAATTTAGTATTATCATATATGTATATGATGAATGTTTGTTTTAGGCTTCTTTGATTAATTGGTCCCTTGAAGATAGTACCTTCTCTTGTTATGTGGAGAGACATCTTACAATACCATTTTCTGTGTCCAAAAAAATTCTACCTTAAATCAAGGAGAGTTCTCAAAATTATCACCCTCTATTTAAAAAATCATTGATAATGTGTAATAAAAAAAATAAAAAAGAATAGAGGAGTTCAAGGGCAGTAAGGGAACTGTTTCTTTGTAATTGTTTCTTTGTAACCGTTTCTCTGAGTTTTTGATTGCAATTATTTTTTTAAAGCATTAATTAATGCTATCTATAAAACTACCAGCCTCCTAAAAATTCTCTAAATTTTCTCAGGGTTCAGGTAATCCGCCTCCATGAGACCACAGCCTAATGTTGTTGCATTTATTAAACTACGCTAGCTGCATTTTCTCTTTTATTTGCGGCTGCGGGTATTTTCCGCCTCAACTATTGAGGGAATCGCCAGGGAAATACCCATTTTGCAGAACGTAATGTCCATACTGTCATTCTTATTCCGCAATTACACGTTTCCTACGAAACCTTTCAAAGGGCTCTAAAAATTATGTAATGTTTGCAGGTATGTTATGAAAACTCATTGTAGGATGTCCAAAACCATTCTTCCGAACAAGGTAACACTGTAAATAATGTGAAAATGGGAAACTATTTCTTGGGTAACTGTTTTTTGCGTAACGATTGCAAAATTTCAAGCATGGCTTTCATTAGCGCAATAATGGTGGTGGTGTTGAGCATAAATTGCTATTATGGCAATGAATGCTTAGGACGTTTTAGCCCCTGCGCCTGCCCCAACCAGCGATGGTAATTATTTTGTATTATTTTAGTATTAGTATTGGGTGCACAAATTATTACTTCTTCTGGTTAAAATTTGTTAATGTCTGGATCTTCTAACATCTCTTTCTTGAAGATTTGAATCAGCTTCATTATTTTGGTGGATCGAAACCCTTATACTCAACAATATTTAATATAAGTTAACCAATTAATTTCGGCAATAAACCCCCAAAAAAAATCTTTGTTTAAATACTTGATTTGTGTGGTTTTTTAATAGTATGAATGAATAGATGTAGGAAGCATCATTGAATAAGGAATCGCCTACATTCACATGCTGGTGGGTAAACCCACAAAAGTGGTTTACAATTCAAGTGAGGAAGGAAAAGTTGCAAAAAACGACCCCATGCAAAAAAAATTGGTTTTGGGGTTCGAATGAACCCTTTGGTTCGAGTGAACCAAAAAAGGGTTTGAATGAACCCTGGTTCAACCGAACCAATTAAATGCAAGGTCCCACCATTCCAAAACATAAAAACATTTTTTGAAAGGGGGTTCGTTCGACCCCCCCTGGTTTGCCCGAACCCCCCTTTTCCCACCTTCTCACTCTCTGGCACCAAAAAAGTCTAGAATTTTGTGTTTCGAAGCTCGGGTTGAAGATGAAAATGAAGGAGACTTCATAGACCCAACTGAATGATGGTAGTCCTCGGAACGAGCTATCCAATGAATATAATTTTAATATGTTTTAGTTTTATCATGTATTTGTTTTTTTAGTTTTATTAAACATAGATTTTTCACCGAAAATCAAGCTCTTTGTTCTGCACATGTGGAAAAATAATAGATTATCAAAAAAAAAATTGAAAAATATGAGTGCACAAGATATTGAAGTCCTTGATCCAACAACAAAAAAAAAGAATTTCGATACATACAAAAAAACATTATGCGTTATACAGTCCAGGTCTATGTTTGAATTGTAATTGGTTTGACTTCGAAACTTGATTAAGGAAAAAATATTCAATAAAACACTATATAACCAATTGGAAGCACTAGATATCATAGTTACAAATCTAAATTCAAAAAAAATAGAATTTTATCCTTCATGGAAAAAAAGTTGTGTTATATGGTGAACGTCACTACTTAAAAATGTTGTTTACTAAAAAAAATAGTTTTCGAAGGAGATGGAAAAAGAAGTGCAATCTAATTCCAAGAATTTTGAAAAAAATATATTTAGAATCTATAGAAAAAATGTGACAAATCACTAATTTGCATATCTTCAAATTCTTCATGGTTTAACCGCTATAACTTCCCAAAAATGAAGATTTAGTTAGAAAAAATTATTTCAGTATCCAATTTGGCCAAAAATTGTAAACCAATATTGTGGGATTACCCTAGTGGCATTGCTTCTCACCTATTTCTTGCACTAATTGCACAAAAGGCATTTTTTATTCGGATCATATGGATTGTTTTCCTTATTGAATTAGGGTTTATATAAATTTTCAACTCAAGTGCTAAAAATATTGATCTCCAATTATTATTCATTATCCATGCTTGCTCTGAAAAGATCGATCTCCAATTCGTTATTCATTATCCGTGGGCCTGCTTGGGCATGATTGTACAACAACATATTTTCATTAAGATTATTTTTGTATGAGAAATAAATTATTTTATTAAAATCATTCTTGTTGCCTATCCTAGTGTCCTATGAAAATGCATTGCAGAAAATTATCAGTTTAGGCTACTCTATGGTAATAATAAGGTTTTAAGTATTAAAATGAATCATTCCTTTAGTAGACCTTATATATATGCAACTATAAGTTTTATACTAGCATTGAGGACAGGTTTAAAGTTTCCTCCACCTGTTTAAAAGCTTTAATATTTCGTATGACAGTTTATTTTGAAATTTTGATTAAAAAACTAATATAATTTATATAATTTCTTATCTAAATTTTTTAATTCAACCTACAATTTCTAACCACAAAGGAATTTAAAAACCAATAAAACCACTTTCTTCCAAAAATCTCCTATGTTTTCTAAATAGACACTACTCAAAAAATTTAATTGGCTTTCTTCCTCGAGACTATGGCCTTAACAACCATGATAACACCTAACCATGGCAAGAATGGCACAACCCCTGTGAAGGGTATCTCAAATCTGGTCCAAAGTGGGTATTGGAACACTTTATATGAGGTTTTAAGTTCATTAGCTACTATTTATTAAGGTCATGTAATAATAAAAACTAAGTGATGATAACTATTAGCCATAACAACCTGAAGAGACATTATAAGAATATTAATAAGCCACTTAATCATTGATATACAACCTTCCATGACATGTTCACATATTTCACCCCAACATGGTTTGCTATTGTGTAAACACTTCTTCAACACCATTATAATGCACTAGATGCATTAGATTTTAATGGGTAATGGCAGTGCTCAGAAATTTTTTCGTGGACAATTGATGTCTGAAGTAAGTTAAGTTGGATAATTGAGTACTCAAGTACCATATAATTTCATTCAAGGAAGTGGTTCAAAGTTTCTTACAGACAATTAGATGCAGGGAGCTTGATTGATTTACCATATAAAATGTTGATAAGTGGAGACCTTATCCATCATGGCATGTTCTAATTCTGAAATTTCATCCTTGACTCTTTTGCTTTAATCAACAAAGCATATAGTCTGCCAATTAATTGTGATCACTATTGAAAATTTTTGTCAATGTGCTTTTCTTTGTTTCTCCCATGTGTAGCTAGCTGATCCAATTGCCTCTGACCATAACTAGAATGCAAAACTTATGGTACAAAACCTATGGAGTTTGATATGGGCTGCAGAAGGTGAGCTATAAACTCTTGTAGCTGCCTATTTTCAGCTTGAGTGATGCCTCCCCACCATCCTTGACGACTCTTTTCTTGAGGTTTTCATAATCTATTTTGAAGAGATTGATATCACCTCACTTTGATTGTGATTCCAAGTCAGTTTCTACCACCTGAGAATCATTAAGTTCAATATCTTGTGTTTCTTTTCCCTTAGGAGGAATAACTACTTTGACAATCATGTGACCTTTGTGTTCTTTTTCACTCTTGATTGCCTTTTAAGCTTCTCTAGGGTTGACTCAGGAAGAAGAGATGAGAGTGTTGAGAAGTTGATTTGATGTGAATATACAACCTTCCTCTTTCTTGTAACCTTGGATCTCACCCATTCAAAAGTGCTTCTCCCAAGTTTTGTTGTTTCTTAGGAGGACTTCTTGCAGGAGAATGGGAAGTGATGATAGGAAATTTAGGAGGAATGGTGGAAGGAATAGGAGATGGAGAGTTTTAAGGACTAGGTGGAGAAGGAAGGTTTTGAGGATGAGGTGAAGAAGGAGGAGGTGGGATGGAAGGGGTTTTGGAACTGGATGTTGAAACAACATCCCTAGGTGCAAATCGTGTACGATGGTGTGAAGGTGACTCATGTGGAGAGTGAGAAGTTAGTGAAGTAGGAGAAGTGAAAGTAGGAATAAGTGACATTACTTGAGGTTTTGAATTTGGTTGTAGCCTAGGAGGAGACTTCACACTTTTCATTTTTACCAATGTAAATTTTTTTAACTTAGGCACAGGATATGTATCACAAGATGGCTTGAGTTTCTCTTGTCTTCCTTCCGCATAACCACTACTACCTCCAACATATCCTATAATTATCATTGTATGTGAAGAAGATGGAGAGGGAACCATTTTTCCTTGATTGGGATGCAATGTGTTGGCTAATTTTTGAGCCTTTTCTTTCACTGTCCCTGAAACTTTTTTAGCAACTTCTTCTTGCATATATCTTTTATTTTGGTCCATCATAGGTTTGGTCTTATCTGGAATTGAGGTGCTCTGTCAAACAAAATTAAGCAACTGTTTATTTTTGTTTGTGCAATTTGATTGCTATGACAATCCAAATATAGAATCTCATTCCATATTCCAATTCAAACATACATATCTGATGACAAACACCATCGCACCAAACACAAATTACAGAATTTTGTAGAGCATTAAGTTCTTAAGCGTATGCATTTTTTATTTTTTAATCTACAACTTTCTATTAAAGATCTCAGACTTATTCTGAGAAGAAAATCTGGGATGAGTTGTCTGCTACTTTAGTCTGTACTAATTTGGCTAATATCAAATAACATAACAAAAATCATAATTCTATATAAAGAAAACATATATTATTTCAGTTTAAATATCATGTAATACCTTTTATTGTATATAATAATATTTCATTTTGAATAACATATTGTAAAACATCTATTACCATTTATTCTATGATTTTAACATTTACTCTTTGATTTTGAGTTTTACAAAAAAATTATTACGTTAAGAGACATTTGACAATGACATTTTGTGCGTTCAGAAAAACTCTACCTTAAATCAAGGAGAGCTCTTGAAATTATCACCCTTTATTTTATTTTTTTATTTTATGCTATGTGAATGTGAACAAAGCTATTCCTTGTCATCTTCATTAACTAGAAAATTTGAGTTCAAACATGTGGCTTCTGCAATACTATTTTCCATCCTCACCACTTGCCATGTCTCATATTCGGGTGCGGAAATATAGAGGAATGTGTTGTGGTATGATCTGGTGTGCCTGGGCATTGGTGGTACTATGGGGGCGGGCTTCATCATCACCATCAAACAGGCAAAAAGAGGTCGTTCATCAACCAAGCATCGATATATTTGAAGCCTCTGATGAGGTATTACCATTCTTAATATGGATTTGTTTATGCTCAACTATGTCAAATAACAAATAAATAATGCACCTGTTGGTGCAATTGGTACTAATGAAGCGGGGAGGACAGATTAGCTACATAGGCTCTCTTGTTCACCACTCTAAAATGCTAATTGATTATCTTGAGGCAATTGAGGGAGTTCCCAAAATCATAGAGGAGCTAAACCCTGCCACATGGATACTCGATGTTACCTCCCACAGAGCCAAAGCATTTCTTGGGGTTGACTTTGCCGAAATGTATAAGAAATCATGCCTCTACAGGTAATAATCTCTTCACTGGTAATGTGTTCCCAAACATTTGAAACTTCATTTTAGTTTCTTTCTATGTGGTATTCATATATTTAATGAGGAGAAATACACAAGAAAAATAAAATCTTGATCGAAGGGTTAAGCAAACCTGCTGCAATATCCAAAGATTTACATTTCAATAGAGAATTTGCACAACCATTTGTAGTTCAAGCATGGGCCTATTTGTGGAAGCAACATTGGTCCTATTGGTGGAATCCCCAATACAACGTTGTTAGATTCTTATTCACTTTCGGATGTGCTCTATGTTCATTGAGTGTTCCTTTAAATGTAGTGGCAATTGGATGAAGTTCTCAGTGCTTGAATAAAATAACCCATGTGAATTAAAAGCATTTTTTTATAGTAATAGGAATGTGGTCTAGCACAAATCATTTTGTATTCTTGTATTTGAATTAGGATTTGGTTGCGGGAAGAATTATTCAAGAAATTTGTTTGTATTCTTTTATTTGAATTAGGATTTGGTTGCGAGAAGAATCATTCAAGATTTTTTTTTAGGTACGTTAATATATTTACTTTCAAGAACAATCAAGAAAGGATTAAAAGGGATGAACTATTTCAAGCCCTTCAATTTTGTGCTCTAGAAAGAGAACACATATCAATTGACTTCTAGATAGTTTCAAACTTCCACCAATGAAGATGCATTTTCCTGTCATTGATATTCTATCAAAACTTGTTGATGATATTCTTACAGTGCCTAATGTCTAAGGTAGTAAGATATCGTATCCTTCTAAAAATAATTTTACAATGGTGTGGCTGGTAAAATTTTAATATCCTAAGATTATGATTCTATTTTAGTTGGAATATGATTGAAGAAAATGTGTACAACAAGATTAAATCAATCAAAACTTTGTTGGTGAGGAGAGAAAATGTCAAATCTGCAAAGTCAATGACATTTTAGAGGGTTACTTGAATATTGTTGGTGATTAACCCAAAGTAAGTGGTTTGAGCATGCATTATTTCTACATCATTTGCTTTCATTTCTCTCTTGAAATGAGCCATCTTGAAGAGGTTTGGTCAAGACTTCACATTTCAACATGTTCTATGCATTCACTCCACTATCATCCAATATTTAAATGCCTTCCATTTTAATTGAAGAGATTTGGTCAAGACTTCACACTTCAACTTAATTGTCCTAGCTAAACAACAAAGTTTAAGCTATTATGAAACTTAAAACAATTAAAATTGAGAAATTTTCAATTTTGCACGTGCATTGTCTATAGGTAAACATTGTTTGAGGAATTTTTCCAAACACTTCATAGGCTTTCTCTTTGCTTCTACTTCCACACCTATGTACAAACTTTGATAAAAAATCGCTTTACATCTTGCTTTAATTCATTTCCATACCCTATTCCATGCCTCCCTATTTGGCACATACCAATTGCATTTTCCAAGGTTTCAATCCAAATTCCACAACCTTATTTAATAAGATAGAGGTAGAGGTAGGTAAGAAGAAAGAGATAGAGAGAGGAGTAAGAGAGAAAGAGATACAAGTAGATGTAATGAGGTATAGATAGAGAGGGAGGGAGAGATAGGGAGATAGAGATAGAGGGAGCAAGAGAGAGAGAAAGTAGGTGATAAAGGTAAGTAATAAAGAGGTATAGATAGGTGAAAAGATAAAGTGATGGAGATATAGGTAGGGAAGGAGGAAGAGGGAGTGTGTGCATATGAGTGAGAGAGAGATATTGAGAGGATTATATATTTACAAATAAATAGAGATGGAGGGAGAGGGGGGAGATAAATAAAGAGAGGAAAAAGAAGAGAAATAGAAAGAGCGAGTGATAAGGAAAGAGAGGGAGAGATACGGTCTATGCAAGATCATGGGGGTCCAAAAAGTGGCGATGTGAAAAAAAGGCCTTTTTAACATGCCCAAAACCATGAAATTTCTACTTTGACTTTTTGCAAGCTTGGGTACAATATCCTTTTTGGTTTGGTAATACCAAACTGAAACGGATATCTATTTCAAAATGGATATCCATTTTTTTTTTCAAAACAGATATTCATTTTGGAAAGGAACCCATTTGAAAAATAAATGGATATCCTAAAACAGATATCCATTTTGAAAACCTAAAAAACCCTCTTTTAGTAAAATGGGCATAACTTTTTATCAAAATTTTGACTTTCTATGTTGGAAATGTGACTCAGAGCTCTGGTGGTATTTCTATATTGTACACAAAATTAATTATAATCATTTGAACTTCATATTTCATTTTTGAAACATCAAATGCTCACTACTTTCACATGCAAAGTCTTTTTTCATGATTTTTTTGTAACACTCATCTCAAAATACTTGAAACATTAGAAAAAGAAATGAATAATGAAATATTTATATTTTTGTAGCAAGGAGATGAAAAAATCTTCATAAATCATCATTTCTCTCTATATATCACTATGTCTCCCCTGGCCTACTCTTCTTCTCTTGTCCTACCTATATCTTCACTCTCTCTCCAGAGCTCTAGGACATATCTCTACCTCCATCCTTCTCCTTCTCTAAGTCTCATTCTCTTCCTCCCTCCCTTTGAAGTCTCTTCCTTTCCTTTAGGTCCTCTCTCTAAGCACGAATAAGGCAACCTCTGTCCTGACCTTCTCCTCTCCTCTCCTCTCCCCCTTCAAGTCTCTCTCCTTTAAGTCTCTCTCTCTTAGTTTCACCTCTCTTAGGTCTCTTCTCAGATCTCCCCACTCTCCCTCCCTTCTCTCCTCTCGCCTTCAAATCTCTATCACATTCATCTCCCTCTTAGGTATCTCTTCCACTGTCTCCGGCCAATAACACACATTCTATTCATTCATATCCCTCTTATCTTCTCTCTCTCTCCCTCCTCTGTTCCCTCCATTCAGCCTCCCCATCTCAGTTAATACTCGAGGGAGAGAGAGAGAGAGGGAGAGATAGACAGGAGGGAGGGAGGGAGAGAGAGAGACTTGAGAGGGAGAGATAGATAGAGGGGGGAGAGGGAGATGGACTTGAGAGGGAGGGAGAGAGGTAGAGAGGGAGATAGGGGAGAGAGATGGAGAGAGAGGGGGAGAGAGAGAGTTATCTAGCTAGGGTGGGAAGGAGATGCTTGAGAGAGAGAGAGAGGGAGTGGGAGAGAGAGACCTGAGAGGGAGGTGGAAATTGAGTGAGTGGGTGAGAGAGAGAGAGGGGGGAAGTGGGAGACCTAAGAGGGAGAGACAGGGAGAGAGGGAGATGGAGAGGGAGAAGGAGAGGGAGTGGGAGGGACCAGAGAGAGATCTACATGAGAGAAGAGAGAGAGGGAGTGGGAGAGACCTAAGAGAGAAAGAGGGAGAGAGAGAGAGGGAGTGGGAGAGACTTGAGAGAGACCCAAGAGGGAGAGAGAGGGAGTGGGAGACCTAAGAAGGAGAGAGAGAGAGAGAGAGAGAGAGAGAGAGAGAGAGAGAGAGAGAGAGAGAGAGAGAGAGAGAGAGAGAGAGAGAGAGAGGAGGAGGGAGAGACCTGAGGGAGAAAGGGAGGGAGGGAGACTCGAGAGGGAGAGAAAGAAATAGAGGGAGGGAGGGAGAGGGAGAGGAGCTTGAGAGGGAGAGAGGGAGACCTGAGATGGAGATGGAGAGTGTGTGTGTGAGAGAGAGAGAGAGATACTTCAAAGAGATGGAGGTGGAGAATGAGAGGGAGATGGAGAGGAAGAGAGAGGGAGAGGGAGAGGGAGAGGGAGAGGGAGTGGTGAGAACCTGAGAGAGAGAGAGAAAGACACACACACACACACACATAGACTTGAGAGAGAGAGAGAGAGACTTGAGAGGGAGAGAGGGAGATAGAGGGAGGGAGAGGGAGAGATACTTGAGAGGGAGAGAGAGTGGGAGAGAGAAATTTGAGAGGAAGAAAGTGTGAGTGTGAGTGTGAGTGTGAGTGTGAGTGAGAGATTGAGAGAGAGGGAGTGGGAGAGAAAAAAGAGAGATGGAGTGGGAGAGACCTTATAGAGAGAGACCTAAGAGGGAGAGAGGGAGTCAAAGAGACCTAAAAGAGAGACCTAAGAGGGAGAGAGACTTAAGAGGAAGAAGACTTCAAAGGGAGGGGGAGAGAGAGAGAGGGAGAGGGGATATGGAGAGTGAGAGGGAGATGGAGAGGGGGAGAGAGAGAGAGAGAGAAGAAAGGATGGAGATAGAGGTAGAAAGATAGGTCTAGAGCTCAAGGAGAGATAGAGTGAGAAAGATAGGTATAAAGAGGGACAAAGAGAGAAGAAAGGAGGGAGGGATAGGTCCAAAGTTTAAGGGGAGACATAGTGATATATAGAGAGGTAGACAAAGGGACAGAGAGATATGATGATTTATGAATATTTTTCATCTCTTTACTACAAAAAATATAAGCATTTCATTATTCATTACTTTTTCTAAAATTTCAAGTATTTTGAGATGAGTGTTACAAAAAAATCATGAAAAGGAGACTTTGCATGCAAAAGTAGTGAGCATTTGATGTTTCAAAAATGATTTATATGAAGTTTAAATGATTATAATTATTTTTTGTGCACAATAAAGAAACACCACCTAGTCCATTGTGTAGCGCTCTCAATCACCTTTCCAATGCCTATAAAAAGTCAAAATTTCTATAAGAAACACAAAAGTTATGCCCATTTTACTAAAGAGGGTTTTTTAGGTCTTCAAAATGGATATCTGTTTTGTTTTTCAAAAAAATGGGTTCCCGCTTTCTAAAACGAATATCCATTTTGAAAAACAAAACAGATATCCGTTATAAATAGATATCTACTTCGATTTGGTATTACCAAACCAAAACAGATATTGACTCAGGATTTGGTTTGGGATTGCCTAACCTAGAAAGTCAACCCAAAAAATGTGTTTTGAAAATTTGCTTAGTTTTCCAAAGTTCGCCCTTGTGGCCAACAACTTTTTTTTATCCGAATTTCATCAAACGAAAAGGATTTATAGAAAAAATTGTCAATTTTCCACCAATATAAGTTTTGTCTTACTTTGAATTTAATAAATAATTATTATTGATTTTCTACATACATTACGACTAAAGTCCTGATTGATAGGTTGATTGAATGACTTATATAACTTTCAAACTACTTAACATTTTTCAAACTTACAAGATGCACCACATTCTATGCTTCACATACTATAGGATAAAAAAAATTGAATTTCATAAATTTTTTACCAAGTTATGGTGGTCAAACATAGATGTTTTAATAATTCTGAAAAGTTCTAATAAAAAAATCATAACTAATTATTTACATGGAAAAAAATTACAAAAAAAAATCTGGCACATCTAGGCATGTGTTCTCTACTTATATTGAAAGATTCAGAAATAATAATTATTTTTTTCTTGCACTTAGGGTGGTTAGACATACACCTACTTCTTATCTTTTTCCTAAAAATTTAGTACCACTACATTGAAATTTCAAATTTTCTCAAAACAGATTTAGTTTTTTCCAAAAAAGGTCTAGTAGCCTAGAAATTACATTCAATTTTCTACAACTTTTGTTCTTACATATTTTTCAAATTATGTTAATAACTTATTCAAATTTTTATGTCAAGTTGTCTAACTCTTATTTTGAATTTTCATCGCCACTTAGAGGCCTAGTTTGGACCCCCATGATCCTACACTGACCCGATAGGAATAAAGATTATAGAAGCAGTGTGAGAAATATAGATAAACATATAGAGAGGGAGCGATGGAATGAAAGAGAAAGAGGGGAGAGAGTGAAAATTATTACATGTATATAATAATAAATATTATAGAAATTTGATAAAATTTCTATTATTTGATGTTTAGATAATATTATCATATTAAATTTAATTTAATGTAATTTTATTTATATATATGTTATTTAATATTATTATCATTTTGGATTCCTACAATTGATATCTCTCAACGTTTTCTATATAGACTATATAATAGGATAGATATGCTAGTTTTAATTATACAACAAACTAAAAAGTGATTGGTTCATCGTAGGCTTGTTTCGTCTTGCATCATAAGTTTGTTTTCCAAGACAACACAAATGTTCTCTCTTTTAACCCTTCACTTTTTTACGATTTTTTCAATAATCAACTTAAGAATAGATTTAAATCAATGTTGTTTAGTTTTATTCCTTTAATGTAATTCATGTTTTCTGTCATATCTAAGTAAGATCAATGTGAATTATTTTCTTTGTATTATTCTATCCCTTGTGAAACAAGAAAAAAAATAGAACTAGTAAACATAATTTTTTATTTGTTCTCATAAAGATGTTCTAAAGAAGAAAAAATTCATGTAAATATTATCATTTTTCTTGCTCTCCTAAGATTAAAACTCATTAATTTGATCTTAGAAATTATTTTTAAATCTTTTATCTAAATTTCAATCAAGGCCCATATTGAAATAGAACACATTTCATCTCAAATTATTTGGTAATATCAAAACTTGATAACTTGAAGACGTTGATGGGATAAATTTGTACTCTCCTTTCTAAAAAATATTTAGCTCTCAGATTTTTTAAGTTGGACCTATGCTACTGTGTGGACCAACAATATAGAAAAGATACCCCTACATCATATTACATACTCAAATATTCAATTAAATAGATAATTAAAACAAACAAACAAACAAACAAAATTACCAAAAATAACTAACACCATAAATTTTATTTATTTTCATTGAAAATATTAAATCAATAAAAAATATAATAAACATACAATAGATTATCTTAAACTATACCAATACAAATTAACCTAATAATGATGAAAACAAAGATACCACTTAGAAAATGTGCATATTTCATTATAAAATGTACTCTTATCTACCAACATGACTTGATTATTGGAAAAAACTTAAGCTCAATTTTGATTTCAACCAACAAAGATAAAAAATCACTTTCTCAAATTCTTGAGTCACATTCAACATCATCCCAATACTATTTGTATTGACCTCAAGATTATATATTTATATGTCTTTAAATTTACATTATTGAATTTTAATATTTTCACTTTTAAATTTAAAATCTATTTTTTAATATATTTTTTAATAAATAAATATTTTATTATACATATTTTAAAAAAGAGAGGTGGAAAAATTTATATATCTAAATTCATATAAGACATTTATATATCTAAATTTATATAAGACATAATCTTTAGAGACAAATTGAAAAGAATTTGTTTTTTATATTATTCAATTTTATTAACATTTTAAAGATATAAATTAAAATTAAATTAATACTAAAAAATAACCATTTTAAAAAACAAACTAATTAATAAATAAATATTGTAATTAAAATTTAAAATCCATCTTAAACTAAATTAGAAGAAATATATTGTATTGATTGAAAAAAAACTGGATGTATCAAGTTTTCACTAATTCTTTTTATTTTCATTTTCTGTTAAGGTAATGCCAAATTATTTTTCATGTATTTTTTCAACCACCAAAATATAATATCATTTAGAAGATTATAGTAGAAAACAATTCGCCCCACAATGGTTGTTTGATCAAGGGTCGTTTATAATTTTTCCAGTCCATGTGGCTGCCTCAATTATATGGTGAATCAGATCTTCTACATTCTCTGTGTTGCAACTGTTTCCCAAAAATCCAGGAGCTCCTGTAGCTTTGAACACTGCTAAGCAATCTAAGAGACTCTTGTTGCATGATTGGCTCAGTAAATCACCTGCATCACAACCACAATAAGATTATGTACTAACAACCACTGCTCTACATTTCAAAGCACAAAATAATTATGGGTTGTGAAGTTACCATTTTTCTGTTGAACACAGTAATCATGAGCTTGGCAGCAGCCATCTAAACCATCGCAGGGAATTTCTCCCGGGCATCCAGTATAACCCACTCCGCAGTACTTCCCATATTTCAGCAATGGAGGAACTGTTCATAATATAATGATATTAAGATATTGCTAATTGGGAATTGCAGACAAAATTTTCATAGTTTATGATATTATCATGTATTGTTTTTGAATTTGATTGTGTGAATTTTTTTAGATATTTTAGGTCAAAAACTATTTATCTTTTCTTACTTTCTGCTTCTCAATGATAAATCATAGAATTTGATTCAAAACATTAAGAAAAAACTCCCACAATCAAATTCAGAAACATTATACTACTATCAGAAGTTTTATAATCTTAAAATAATATATAGAATGCTAAGATTCTGTAAAATTCAGTGACCTTTTGATGAAGTACTTATAAAACATTATTGAATCTAAATTTGAGTCAAGATTATCATTATTGAAAAGTCACAGAGTAGGGCATCCTTTTTTCATGCTCAGTTTTCACCACTTCTACAACACCTTTATAATAATTTGGTTTGATCTGATTTATTGGTGTTATCTCAGTTTAGTTTTTTTTTTTTTTTTTTGATCTTTTGGCTGATTAAAGTTCCTGGAGGTGGAGAGTTTGTGATAAATCTTTTTGAATTTTTACGCTTTAGACTTTAATGACAGCTGTAGGTGTCTGGAAATATTTGTACAATTTTCTGAAGTTCCTTTGATTAATATATTTATCTTTTCTAACAAAGAAAACAAAAGAAAGATTGGTTTATTAGACAAATTTCTGACTGAAAAAACTTGTGATTGAAAATCATATTGGGTTTGGTAAAGCAAATATTCCTTCTAATTGCAACTGACTTCTTTTTGACATGTATTTGCTAATTTAGAAATTGACCATTTTGGTGGACTTTTATTTTGGAGATGAGACTAAATTATAAAAGTTCGGCTGTTGAAAGTGGATGTAATCTATAAGACAAACCACTATAAAAATCTTGTGCTCTTGTCTGTGTGTGTTATTGTTCATTCATTTTATTTTATACAATCTTTTTCTTTCTTTATTCTATTGTCATTAAATTCAACAAATCACACTCAAAATTCACAACTGCAAAAAATATTACTTTCTGGGATTTTAATGAAAAATTATTTTCAAACATTATGAAATGCCCATTTGACCATTTTTAGTAATTGATTGAAACAACACACAAATTGATAATAATAGAAAAAATATCGGATGGATATCTAAATAGAATGAAGTTTCAGAAAGCATACCAGAACAAAAAACTGACTCGCAATGCCTGCTGCAGCCGTCTTCGCCCTGTATTCCAAAACCGGAGATCACAATATAAAAAAGTTGCAGGTTTTGTAAGAAAGAACTAATCTGGGATTAAACTTACATCTTCTGATCCAAGTAGTTTTGGACATGATAAAACAAGCTGCAAGAACAAAACAACAAAAACTAAACGACTCATTGTTGTCCTTTTCACTCTCATAGTTTACTTTTGAATCATCAAACTGTGATTTGCATTAGACAGTGGGTAATGCATTGCATTGCACTAATCTCCAAAGCGACAAAAGCTGCAGGTTGTCTAACAACTTAACTAATATTGTGAAAGCTTACCCAATTTCTTTTGAAGCAGTATGGGTTGGACGTGAATATAAAATTAAAAAAGGAACAGAGGACTGAATTTAAGGAACAGAGGACTGAATTTTGATCATCCGTCTTTCCCAATTTGGTGGGTTAATTACCAGCTATGCGTGTGCTGACCTCTAGTTTTGGTAGTTCGTTGGCTTCTCTAATTTTGAGCTAACGTATGGAAGCGTAAGTAATGTATACAAGTATTTTCGTAGTTCGTTGGCTTCTCTAATTATATATAGTGCAAATAGACTTTTTTAATATTTATTTAATAAAATTAGAAAAGTTTTTTTTATTAATGAAGTTGAATTAGTTATAAAAGGTCATTTAAATCAAGTCTTATTAAGTGTGAGGTCTATGATAATCTACAAGGATGAGATCAGGATGGGTTGTAGATTGGTGGACTGAATACTCTTAGTTCTTAGTTCTTAGCTCGTAGTTGAAAGAGGTTGATTATTCACGCAAATTTCATGGGTAGAATGAATTCCTCTTAGTCCTTAGCTCTTAGCTAAAAGAGGTTGACTATTAATGTAGATTTGATTGGTGGAATGGATACTCCTTAGTCCTTAGCTTTTAGTCAAAAGAGCTTGATTCTATTTTATTCATGTAGATTTGATTCATGCTTGCAATAGCAATAGGTTGCAAAAATAATTGAGAGTTTGTTTATCTTCTCAACAACAAAAAAATTGTGAAAGGGTAGTACTTCTTGGAACTAAACTATTTGTGGAGTAAAATAATTTTTCCTTACATCAAGGTCAGGATAATCTAATAAAATATTTATGAATAAGCACAATTAACTTAGACTAGTTAATTATGAGTCAATATTTGAATATTGTAGTAATAATTAAAATGTGAGAAATGCAAATAGAAACACTAATACCTTTGTCTTGATTAATTTAATAAAATGTATATACATAAGTATAATTATGAGTCGAGATTTGAATAGTATACTAGTAATTGAAATGCGAGAAATGTAAATAGAAACATTGGAACTTATGCCTATGATCAATAAATTCACAAAGACTGAAGTGGATCTAAATTTTATGTCTAAGGATCGTGAATAGGAAACTCAAATCGATGAACATATTAGGATCAAAATATTTTGTTGGCCCCTACATAGAGATGAGTTCAGTAGTTTGGAACTAATTTATACAAACACAAATATGTTCTACAACCATGAACTTGTATTGTGTATTCAATGGACTTTATTTTTTAATTCTCCTAATTACCCTTGACTTTTTTAGTGTCTTATGATATCTAATGGACTAGAAATATTTATAAATACATTTGTGGGGTTGTCAATATGTCACAAGGGGGCATATTCTCCCAAACCAACCCTCAAAAATGCATATGATAAATAAAAAAACCACCACCTTTGATCATGTATGTATGCTCCTATGATGTTTTTGCATAGATAAAATCCTTATAGTTCCCCAATTGAAGTGCATAAAGTGAATGATATATAAATATTTCTTGAGAGTAGGAGATCTATAGATTAGTAGAATGAATACATTGAATGCCTATAAATACGATGACATAGAAACATATTGAGAAGCACTTATGTTTATTCATCCCTAGATAGGAAGGGTGAATGTGGGAAGTTGATTATATTTGGATTCAAAACTTAAAGTAGGTCAAGAAAAGTCCATGACCATGAACTAGTAAACTAGGACGGAAAAAGCTAAATCTTTATGGGTAACATGTGCATAAAAATGAGTAAATAGGACACATATTCAATTATTTGGATGGATAGCATATAGGGAAATAGCCTTGAATTTACATAATATTATGTCATTTCTCAATATGCTTTTGTATCAACACATTCCCCTCAAAATAAAGTACAAAACTAAAATGGGAAATGGCATGGTTATGTAAATTTCACCATTTAATACTATTGTAAATTATTATCATCCTTTAGATTTGTAAAGGAAAATAAACTCTTCACAAGCTTAGTCTAGGCTAATCCAATAGCATGTATACACATAAGCATAATTAACCTAGACTATTTAATGATGTGCTAGGATTGATAAATTTAGACAATTATAACAAGTATTTTTAGAAAGGAAATGTAATATAGGAGCATGTGCACAAATATGTGGGGAAAAATAGTGGCCAGACTTTCATAATTCCCAAAAAGACACTTGCATTCTAGGAAACATAATTTGTGCATGTTGTAACACATTCACATTATGCTCATGCACATTTTTCATAATCTAAACATGTTATAATGTGTATACATTTGAATTCAAAATAATCAAATACCACCCTTATGCTTGTAAAAGTTTGAATTTACAATTCTTAAGTGTTGGACAAGCAAATTTGGGTTCCCAAAATATATTTTAAAAGGCATACCAAAAATTCAAAAATGTTGAGTGTGAACTCCATCAAGTTTTTGTATTTTAGAATAAGATTTTGAAAACACCATGTTAAAACTTCAATATTTTTCTTAGCTTTCCAACCATTTATTTTTTTAAAAATATAAATATATTAAATTTTTATCTTCAATTACTTTTAGTAGTAGTAGGCATGAGTTTTCCATAATCAATTAGCTTATATATGGAGTCAAGGATCTCTACAGTAATTCTTCTACATAGGAGGGAGCTACCCCATAAGAGAAAAAATGATACAAAATGTGAATGGGCTCATTCATTAATTTTACAAATGGGTAAAATCACAAACCTATATTACACTTTCAACTAGCAAAATAGTTTCTATCAAGATAGTTTTGGGTGTAATGTATTCCACCAAATATGTTTCATTAGAAATCAAGTGGCCCTAATGTGGAGTATACATGGTATTACATATTTGGTAAAACATGTTTCAGATGAAACATATTTGGTCAAATATGTTTTTCCCAAAACAAATAGAATAAAAATATATAATTATGTATTTCACCTAAAACCTACTCATGAGAAAAAATTTCATCCAGAACCCTAGCTAACAACCAGCCCAACAACTACTGAGGTATACTACTATAGATTCATTAAAATTGTTTTCCTCTCTCAATATTGATCCACTAAATGAAATGCATGTTGGAAAAGAAGGGAAACATTTATAAAATCTTGATCTTTTTCATGACTAAGTTGTGGTTATAAAAAATAAACTACTAGTACGTTAGAGACATATTTGGTTAAATAAAGAGTATCAAATAATTTTAAAATAATTTCATACTCAAACAATGAGGATAACGGTGGAGATCTTGTAGATTATACTTGAGTTAATGATAAATTTAAAATTTAAAACCTTTCCTTTATAGTCATATTAAAATATTCATGGCATAAAGAGATGAGGAAATGGTAACACATTGATTGGATTATGTGTCAAAGTTGTAGATGGTGATTAATGGTAATTCAAAGGTTGAGTTCAATAATGAGTTAGCACATATTTTTTAAACCATGTAGAGAATATTTCAAGAGCTAGCATTATTAAAAGAGTGGTGAACAAATAGTGATCAACCAAAACAATTTCATGAGGATTTTTGTCTCATGAAATATTTATTCCAAATTGATGTATTGAGGAACTAAATGATGAATTTATTTGTGGAGATGGAGCTATTTTTATCCTTTGTGATATATAAGAATAATTCTCTAAAATGATGAACCCAATTGTGTCAATTTTATATTCTCCATTTGTAAGGTATATTCTCCATTTGTAAGGCCTTGCCTTGTATGCAAATGATACAACCCTAATTTACTATGTGTATTTTATTGATTACTACGAATCACATCAAAGATGATGAATGAAGTATGTGTTGCCATTATTGTATTACATTAATAATCCTTAGAGTGAACTTTCACTCTCTAATACATCAAAACATGAACATGTTTAAATAACAAAATGAAATTGGTTATCAGATTATGAATTGCTTCAAGTAGGGAATAATTAACCCTTGTGTCCTATAGTGTGTTTTATAAGTAAGGATTGTCATCTAGTTTAAAAGATTTTTTCTTAAACCTCTGGCTTCTCAATTTTGAATTTGATAGAATTATGATGATTTATTCAAAATATATATAAATTGGAAGATGAACATCTAGTCTAGCTAGGACTAATGTATTATATTATAATTTATGACTTGCATTTCAATGAACTAGTTGATTAAATACGAGTCTATGAGGTGATAATTGAGTTAGATCTTACTTAACGAATACTAATGAGTTTTATGTTCCCTAAGGTGGATACTAGTAGTGAGTGTGACTAAAAGACTGATAGCTTGAGAATGATTCCACATGAAAGTTGGTTGACTATAACTTGTTATGCATGGATGAAACATTTGTCAAGTATGGTAAGACCACAAGTGTGTGGAAGAGGTGAGTAGAACATATTCTATATCTAATTGAGTAGTAATCAGAAATAATAAATAATTAGATAAAGGTAAATTAAATGGCTAGATGAATGATTCTTTATAAATATAGTATTTAACTAATTAAAGATGGATTTTTATTGATATGCTTAATAGACATGAATGGTGTATAGAATTGGGTGGATAATCAATAGCTAAGTTTGGATTATGGTCCAACTAATATGGAGTTTTATATTGTTATGGCCTAACCTTACTAATATGTTGGACATAAATGGTGTGAGCTAATGTGGAAGTATAATAATTATTTCAAGGAAAAAGGAGGACCATATAGACCTAAGTTAATACCATTTTTGTAAAATTAATTTTTGTGAACCCTTGTAACCAAAAAAGGTAAGTGGTGTTAGCATTTATTATTTAAGTATGTTTTAGGGCTTAATATTTGGGGTTATGTGTTAAGATGTCTTATAGGGGTAATTAAGTATTAACCATATGGTTAATAGTGTAACTAGGTAATCAAGGGTTGCAAACCCTCATTGGAGTTGAATTTTGGATGCACTCTTTATTGTGATTTTAAAGGGGGTTAAAAAGATTATTTTAAAGTGGTTTCATGATTTTTAAGGTCCTAGGGTAGGTACCTATGGGTTGGGTTGGGTGCCTAATTATGACCATATATTGGGCCATATCCAAGATATGACCCTCATTTATTGGCCATCTAGAGAAGTGGCGGATTTGAAAGATTTGGGGAAAGAGGAAGAGTGTCTTGGTCTCTAAACTCAATTACAAGATGGGTCATGAGAGATGGAGTGACCAAGTACTTTATCCCCCTCATAATGAAGATGAAAACTTTTTGGATGGAGTGGAGTACACTCCTTCCCTTACTATCTCCTTAAATTTTCTCGCACACTTGTGGGAGAGTGTGCTCAAAGATTGAATGAGAGAGTGACAAGTTTCACTCACTCATTCAAGAAGATTCAAGCTTAATTCCTTTATACTTTCATGGTGAAGAGAAAATGGATCTTACCACTTCTCCTTTTGGAGAACCCTTATTGGGAGTTTTAGAGGGAAAATGACATAAATTTGGAGAGAAAGGAGTTCTCACACATGGTGGTGATGTTCAAGAAGCATACTTGCCTTCGAGATAAGTTCTTCTCATCCTTGTTACTATCAAGTTAGTCTCAGTAGAAAAATTGTTATTTTTTTATAATTCTTGTTATTGTTGTGAAAAAAAAGTTGAGGAGAGTTCAAATCGGTTGAGTATGTGGCTTGAGAGTTTGTTGGTGAAATGGGAAATAGTATTTGTGGATAAATTACCTTCATTTTTTTATACCAAGATTATTTGGTAGTCTTCTTCTTGTTTGGGGGTATGGCTAGAGCCCATGAGGATTCATGATGCCATTACAGTTGATTGGAGAGCAATTCTTATTCATTGGAATGTTATTGTGCCATTTATATGTAACAATTGTAATATGAAAACTTTATGATAAGAATTAATATTTTGTTGAGATAAAGAAGAGAAGACAGTACTCTATATTAAACATGTATTAAAAGAAGTATTTGAAGCAAAGAGTTGATTTATTTGGCATTTAAAAGAAATATTATAGAGACTTAATTGTAGTTCTTTGTAATTGAATGAGCATTTTATGTCCTCTTGAAGAAATGTGTTTGAGCATTGTAAATATAGGTGTGGCTTTGTGAATAAGGAGTAAATAAAATCATAAAATTAAGAAAATGGTTGAATATCTCCTTATATGCATGAAGTGAATGCACTCATTGAAAGATTGTAAAAATAAAGTGTGGAGTACAATAAATTTGATTGCAATCATTTGTAGTTGGAGTGGTTTCTTAATAAGATTCTTTTATGGGTTATTTAAATTTTCAAATCTTTACCAATGTAAACAACACCTAAAGAAACGAGTTCAAATCTACGACTATATTAATAGGCATTTCAAGGTAATTTGTTTAGATACATATCAAACTGATACCCAAGGGAGTTAATGAATTTTATTTGATCAACAAGTGTATTCATTTACATATCTCTTATTTAAACAACTCGTTTATTTAATTTTAAATTCAAATATATAGACATAAGTCTCTTTTAAAAAATATATATATTGTGAAATATATATATGAGAATATATACAAATTTAAGAAAAAAATTAAATATATTTTTATGCTTTTAAATTATATATAATATATATTATATATTATATATATTTTTAAATAGATATATTTTAAATTTTATGAAGTTTTAAGTTGTGTCACCAAAAAATGTATAGTTGGACATTTTTACGCTCACTTGAGTCTCTCTCATGGACTTGGGCTTGATTTTTCCTAGATTTAATGATGTAATGTGGTCAACACATTTACATTAGGTCTTGGACCCTTAACAATCATTAAGAATCCTAGGATGACTTGTAAAAGTGTTGTGAAGTGTTGTAACCCACTTTCACACTTTTCTAGGACCCTTTCATTATAATTCACTTAAACAACCTCTTTTTATCACTTACCAAGTCTTATTTCAAAGTGTTGTAAAGGGTTGTAACAAACTCATGCTTATCTAGACTTGTCATCACTAATTCAACCCTTTCCTATGTTTAAATGACCCCTTAATGCACTTTTCGGACATATTTAAGTATAATTTTTAGAATATTCCCATTAAACAACATTAAATGCTCTTTAATTCCCAACAACCAGTAAAATTTCCCTGGTGGGACCACATCGCCACCTAGGGCGACTTAGTCCCACTGGGCACAAAAATCAAAATAATTTCAATTTTCTAGGGAGATTTTATTCTCTTACCCTTGAGGTCAGCCTGTGATGTGTTATTTGTGAGGAATGTTGTAAAAAAAAGTATAAATAAAGGTTTTTTCTCTCATTTTAAACCTAATTCATTCAACAATCAAGAAATCAATCTCTTAATTCATTCTCAAGCATTCTAAGCACTCTAAGCATTGTCAAGTCATCCATTGGAGCACTTCATTGCATATCTTTATATTTCAACACCAAGGGTTTGGTGACTTTGTGAAATTGCATGTTATTCATTCATCATTCTCTCTTTATTTCATTTCATTATCTAGGGTTTGATTACCAAATTGGGGTTTGACCAAGGAAAACCCCTATACTCTAACCCTTAACCCTTTTCCCCTCTTTGCATGTGTGTTTGCATGTCTTGTATGCAGATTTGTCAAAGAGAAAGGTGTTAAAAAGGTGTTTTCAATCCATCAAAGTCATCAAATTCAACAAAGCCCTAATTTCAAAGCTTGGAGACCTCTTTCAGCCCATTTTCTACAGAATATGAACCAGACACTTGTCAGGAAGGGAAGTACAGACCAAAAACTACATAATCCTATCCTGAATTTCCCGAGATTCCCAGGTGGACTAAGTCACCATCTATGGCGAATTAGTCCCACTACCAAGCCTGAAAAGTGTTTTTTGCATTTATGGATACCCGTTTGGCAGATTCCTATTTCAGCAAAATCTCCCCGAAACTGGACTAAGTCGCCCAGCTTGGCACAAGTGTCCCAATCAGCTTTTCCAGTCAATTCTACAAGATTCCAAAGCCTCTCTACATCATACTTCAGATTCCAGGTGTACCTCTCCAATCTTGTTTAATTATTTTATTGTTTACTTGCATTCTTAGGTGTTTTTGCATACATCACTGTGTTTTCAAACACTTTGCATTTCTTAGGTATTGCATTAAAAATCACCTTTCTTTTTCAATTTATTGTATTTAGGCATATTACATCCATCCTTGCATTGATTTTGAGTGTATACATTATGCATTTTGGGTCCATTTCTCTCCTTTTAGGTGGAAAACCCTAGAAGAGTTAAAGAACCCTTGGATACCAAAATCGGTGTCCACATAAGAAAAAAAAAAACTTATTTTCTTTTAGAGCACATGGCTTGTGTCGAGCCACAACCCTACACAAGGCACACCCTAAGGGGGCTCAACCCCAAGGGACCATGGATTACAGAGGGGTCACAGGCTCCCTTGGAGGCCACCGCCCCCTCCACTCCATTTATCTACCTTTTTTACTACATCGAAGGCATGTCCCTATTTGAACTTCACAAGTTCATTTTCTCCATTGATGGCCGACAAACCTTGATAACCCTTGCAAGGTAGTTAAAGCATCCACAACTGTTGATGGGTGAAATCACAATACTGTGTCTCACTTTTTTCCCAAGATGGACATTTACATCAATATTTTTAATTGAATCTTCATCTTTTGAGACCTATAGGAGCTAAACCATAAAGAATTTGAAGATGATGTGAACTAGTGATTTGTGGAAATTTGTGTGTAGATTCTATATATATATATTTTTAAAATTTCTAAAATAAATCATGAATCTTTCAACATCTCCTTTAATAAGTAGTTTTAGACAGAAAACAACATTTCCAGAAAGTAACGTTTGTGTCATACAACATAACTTTTTTTCTATAAAGGATTAAATTATAATTTTTGGAATATAGATTCTCAACATTAATATCTAGGGAAAGGATATTTTTTTATTATTTTTTGTTTCATTTTTTTTTTTAAATTAATTTTTAAAGTCACTATAACTATAATTTGGACGTGTGTGTGTCGTACAACCTAAATTTTTGTGTATATATATCAAAATACATTTTTTATTTTTTGGGTGAAACAAGGAAATCAATATCTAGGGAATGGATATTTTTTGAAAAAAAATTATAATGGTTTACTATTTTTCCACCTCTACACAACAAAGAGCTTGATGTTTAGAGAAAAACCTATGTTTAGTAAAAATTGAAAATTAAATAAATGATAAAATGAAAATATATCAAACCTATACTTGTTGGAAAGATAGTTTCAAGGGCTACAATCTTGAAAACTATCATTTTTAAATGATGTTGTTTAATCCATCAAAAGGTAAAGAAAAAGTGGTTTTTTGCCAGCATTTTGATAGTTGTGAAGGAGACTCCATTGTGGGTATGATTTAATACTATAGGGATTTTATCCAAGGGGTTTTGATCTAAGGTGGTCTTATCTATACCTCTTCAATCAAAACCATTTTAGATGGAGCCTCTCAAGACTTAAATCATTAGTTTTTCTAAAAATAGTGATTTCAAGCAAAAATCAGCACATCCCAAAAGTGAGACACAATATTGTGGCAACACTCTGATTTTTTTCACCACAGTTTAGTTTCCTATTTTTGACCATTTCGTGGGTTTTATTCACCGGTTATTTTTGCAAATGATGTATTTAATTAAAATGGAGGTAGAAAAGTACTTTCGATAATAGAGATATTTATTCAACATTCATATCAATGCTCTATATCAATGCAAAGAGGATTAAATGATTTTCAACCATTCATTTTTTGTCATTTTTCTTACTATTTTTTGCCATTTTTTGCTGCTTTCCCCACTGCTATTGTTTCCGCTCCTCCAAACTCTTCCTCGATGGTATTGAGTTGTCACTTCTCCAATTTGGAGAGCTACGTTTTAGAGTATGTTTATTAAAATAAAAATTACCTCCAAGATCTTAATAATGAGCACATTTAGGTTTTAACATTACGACATCCTTTACCCTACGTAGTTCAGTATATATTAGCATAATTAATATATAATGTATATTCTATATAATAAAAAATAAATTATAAATAATATAATTATATTATTACTACTTATTATTATTGTATATTATAATCTTTAACAAAACCATTAAATACATATCACTCTCCTTATCTCCCCTCCTTCTTTCTCTCCCTTTTCTACCTATTTCTCTCCCTCTCTCCCTCTCCCCCCTCTTCTCTCTCTTCCTCTCTCCCTCTCTTCTCTATCTCTCATCTACCTATCTCTCTCCCTTTCTCTCCCTCCCTCTCTCTATCTCCCCCCTCTCCATCTCTCACCATCTCTCCCTCCCTCACTCCCTCCATATCCCCTATCTATATCTCTATGTCTACCTCTCTCTCCCTTTATCTTCACATATATCTCTATCTCTCTCTTTCTCTTCCCATATATCTCTAACTCTCTCTCTTTCTCTTCCCATATATCTATATCTCCCCCTACTTCTTTCTCCCTTTCTCTATCTCTCCTTATTGCTCTCTCCCTTTCTCTATCTCTATTTACCTATCTCCAATTCTCTTTGTTTGTCTATTTATTTCTCTCTCTCTCCCTCTCCTCCCCTCTTTATATCTCTTTATATCTCTATCTATCACTCTATCTCACCATCTATATCTCTCTTTCTCTACCTTTCCCTCTTCCTTTATCTTGTCCTCTCTATCTCTCCCTCTCTATCTCCTTATCTCTCTCTGTATTTATCTCTCTCTCTACCTGTATCTCTCTATCTACTTCTCTCCCTATTCCTCTCTTGCTCTATATTCATCTCTACCTCTACTTTCCTTTCTTCCCCTTTATCTCTAGACATGTCTCCCTCTATCCATCCATCTATCTCCCTATATATCCCTCTCTATATATTTATCTCTTCCATCTCTATCTATCCCTCTCTTCTCTCTCTTTATCTCTTTATCTCCTTCTCTCCATATCCCTCTCCTTCTCCTTCTCCTTCTCCATCTCCATATTTATCTATATCTCCTTACCCCTCTATCTCTTGCTCTTCCCCCCTCTATCTCTCCCTCTTTCTATCCCTACCTCTTCCTCTCTCTCTCTCTCTCCTTATTGAAAAAATAACATGAGCTTGTTGGTAATGGAACTTGATTATCTTCCTAATTCAGAGGTTTTATTTCAATCATGTTTGGATCCCTATAAGTGGATGCATAATTTATTTGGAGCTATCACTTCTCCATTGAGACCTTTGTTGCACAAACAACATCAATTACTAAATTACCTACCAATTGACCTCATGTGTTGCATAAATGTATGCAAAAAAATAGACCAAAATTGATCCTATTTGACCTTCCACACCTCTTTAGTGTACCCATTGCACACTAAGGTGTGATTTCTAGTTTATGTATGCATTCAAAAAAAATAGATATACAAAATTTTGAACAGTGGTTACAATAGATTTCATAGTTATAGTTAAAAAAAACTCTCGTAGCAACAACCGTGAGCACATATATATATATATGCTCCTATGATGTTGAGTATAGACATTACGCATTTTGGGTCCATGGAACTTGATTATCTAGTTCCCCCTCTTCTCTATCTCTCCTCTACATATCTCTCTCCCTTTCTCTCCTTCCCTCTCTCTATCTCCCCCCTCTATATCTCTCCCCATCTCTCCCTCCCTCACTCCCTCTGTATCCCCCTATCTATATCTCTATTTATACCTCTCTCTCCCTTTATCTTCACATATATCTCTATATCTCTCTTTCTCTTCCCATATATCTCTAACTCTCTCTCTTTATCTTCCCATATATCTCTATCTCCCCCATGTCTTTCTCCCTTTCTCTATCTCTCCTTATTTCTCTCTTCCTCTCTCTATCTCTATTTACCTATCACTAATTCTCTTTCTTTGTCTATCTATTTTTCTCTCTCTCCCTCTCCTCCCCTTTCTATATCTCTTTATATCTATATCTCTCTATCACTCTATCTCACCATCTATATCTATCTTTCTCTCCCTTTCCCTCTTCCCCTATCTTGTCCTCTCTATATCTCCCTATCTCTCTTTGTATTTATCTATCCCTCTACCTGTATCTCTCTATCTACTTCTCTCACTCTTCCTCTCTTGCTCTATCTTCATCTCGGCCTCTATTTTCCTTTCTCCCCCTTTATCTCTAGACATGTCTCCCTCTCTATATCCATCCATCTATCTCCCTATCTATCCCTCTCTATATATTTATCTCTTCCATATTTGTCTATCCATCTCTCCTCTCTCTTTTTATCTCTCCATCTCCTTCTCTCCTCTCCATATCCCTCTCCTTCTCCTCCTCCTTCTCCATCTCTATCTTTATCTCTACCTCCTTACCCCTCTATCTCTCACTTCCCCTCTCTCTCTCTCTCTCTCTCTCTCTCTCTCTCTCTCTCTCTCTCTCTCTCTCTCTCTCTCTCTCTCTCTCTCTCTCTCTCTCTCTCTCTCTCTCTCTCTCTCTCTCCTCTTTGCAAACATAACATGAGCTTGTTGGTAATGGAACTTGATTATCTTCCTAATTCATAGGTTTTATTTCAATCATGTTTGGATCCCTATGAGTGGATGCATAATTTATTTGAAGCTATCACTTCTCCATTGAGACCTTTGTTGCACAAACAACATCAATGTCTAAATGACCTACCAATTGACCTCATGTGTGCATAAATGTATGCAAAAAATAGACCAAAATTTATCCTAATTGACCTTTCACACCTCTTCGATGTACCCATTGCACACTAAGGTGTGATTTTTAGTTTATGTATGCATTCAAAAAAATAGATATACAAAAGTTTGAACAATCGTTACCATAGATTTCATAGTTATAGTTAAAAAAAACTCTCATAGAAATGACCATGAGCGCAGATTTATATATATATATGGGTATATATCGCTACACTTAGGGCACAATATAATTAGTACCCCTCTCTCTTGGAAAAAAATAATAATAATTTCATAGTCATGTTATATTTATTCCAAACACATGAAGATACACAAATCTATCAAAAGAAGAAAACAAAAATAACAGAGGGAAAGAAAAATAATTAAACTGTGTTAACACATAAGTGAGTAAGAAAACAAAAGGAATATATCTAAATTATTTTTATTTTGAATAAAATATATACGGTTAACATCAGACAATGTTGGTCTTTTGAGCGGTAATGCCACGGTGAAAACGTGACTGTATATGCATGTATTCTTCAAAAGACAGGGGTTTGGATTTAACAGATGGAACCTAAGAATATATGATAAATTTTAATGGAGAAAAAAAATGAAACAATAGAAACTTGTAGCAAAATAAGGAATCCCATCAAATAACAAAGTGCAAACCTCAAACTGTAAACTTATGCACTCCATCTCTCCTATCCTGCAACCAAATGAAATGAAGAAATGAAAAGAGAAGTCTTAATCAAGTCATTATTAAGGATGTAGGGATAACTTTAGTTGTCCTAATATCTAAGGGCTTAGATTAAAACAATCTTATGGCTAAGATTGCATGCACATTCACTTAACTCTAATTAGTAATTATTTTAGTTAACTTCATTTAGTTCCTAATAATGTCCATGGTGGGGACAATGGTCTTAGGACCCTCATTTTAAGTGATGAATTAGAGTCACCCTTTGATATATTTAATAAAGGTAACACTTGAACTTTAAAATTAAGATAAGTGAGAATAAATGATTTAACCTAGCCCTTTTAAATTAAGTCTAATGTATTCAATAATATAAGTCCTTGATTTAATTTAAGATCTTAGAATTAATTCAAGTAATAGTTAGGGGATTAAATTAATAGGCTCAAGTGATCAAAATAAAAGTATGTCTAAGTTATAATACTTTTGCAAAATTATAATTTGATTTATCATGAAATAAATCAAATATCATTATTATAAATTTAGTACGAGTTAGCTTTTAAAACTACCTACCTAACTTGGTGTAAATATCGGTGGGACAATTTGGTTAATCAAATAAAGATTAAATAGTACGTTAATACCAATACACCAACAAGAATTCAATTAAAAAAATGTGTCTTGTACCTCCTCAAAATTTTAAGATGACTAAGTAGGTTATTTAAATAATGTGAGTTAACCTAACTAAAGGCAAGGTCAAATTTAAGGGACTTAATCATTTATGATTTAAATAGGTACCAATTATCTATTAATCATCCTAACAAAATGGAAACCTTAGGATTATTAATAATTAGTAAAAGAGATATTTGATTCTTGCAATGAGTAAATTTTCCTCCCTCTTAATGGGTTATAAAATTAAATTATTGTTAAATCTATTTTATTCAACTTAATTAATTTAAAGACGTCATCTTATCTTGAGTAATGGGATGAATGAATTGTTAAAGTAAATAAACTAATTAGATTATCTTGAATAAGATCAATTTCAAATAAATTTTACACTAAAAGAGGGGTAAAAATTAATTCAAACTAAAACAAAGAAGAACAAAGCAAGGGCATTACACAACTATGTCAATCTCCACTAAGTAGTCCAACTTTTGTGACAGCTTTGAGGGTAATTGACCCCTATCAACAATGTTCCAATTTTGTAAATGATTGGAGACCTATTTGGCCAAACAATCCACAACTGTGTTCCATTCTCTAGGAATGTGACAAAAAGTAATAGAATCCAAGGAAGTACACAGATTAAGAATTTTTTTTATAATCAAAGCTAAATGCCAACTAACATCTTCTAATTGTTGCCTATTCAACAAAGTCACCACCACCTAAGAGTCAAATTCACAAATGATCCTTCTCCACCCAAGAGCACAACCGCGTTCCACCACATAAAGAATGGCAAGAGCCTCCATAAAATTGTTAGTATTCAGACCCTTATAAACAAAAAAGATAAACTGAACAGTTCCAGAACTATTCCGCCCAACACCCCCAATACCAGCATGACCAGGATTTTACCGAGAAGAACCATCCGTGTTGATTTTCAACACATCCTGAGGAGGAGGACACCAATGCCCCTCTCTATTTATCTTTCGAAGAGGATCTCTACATCTATTTCTCATGATCTGACTAGCACCCTGCACAACACCCCTCTGATGAGGAAGATTGAGACGAGTGCAACAAGCAACATCTCTCGAATCCACACCCTTAGCCAAGTCACACTTAGTAAAAAAAAAATCTCTTAAATAATGAAGAATTTTCCACCACAAGTGTTGAACAACCAACTTCACATCTTGAAAAATCATGTCATCCCTCTCCAACCAAATACGCCAGAAAATAAAGTTTAGCTCAAGAGCCCAAATAACTTGAAGGAAAGAAGTCTTAATAGGGGTTTTTCCCCACCGAGCAAAGAACTCAACTAAAGAGGAAACATTCCAGCATGCCTGGTTCACACACCCCACCATAAGTGCCATATATCTCTAGAAAAGGAACATTGGAAGAAGAGATGAGAGACACTTCCTCACTATTACAACACAAGACACACATCGAGGGACCCTGGAACCCTCACTTGCACAAATTATCCCAAGACATCAATTTTGAACCACCAACCACATAAAAAAAATTGCACTTGGGCCAAGAAATTTTTTTCCACACATGTTTCCACCAAGGAACCTCAGTTCCCCCAAACATCTGCCTAACCAACTCACCATAACTCTCTGAAACAAATCACTACTGCTCCAAGCCAAGACATCATACCCCACCAAGGTGTTGCATTTACGTGAGGAAATAATTTGAGCCAGCTCTTTCCTATTCTCCTCCGACCCTCCTAGCAGCCAATCAGAGGAGTTCTTCCATCTAAGACTAGCAGCCAACCCAAGATTCTGAACAATCTTATAATGCTCAATCGTATTCCAACCCATAGCAGTAAAATGATCACAAAGCATAGATAGAGGTGAGGATAACTAGAAAGGAGAGGAGGATAACCATCCCAAGAATCCCACCAAAAAAGAGCCTAATAACCTGAATGACAGATCCAAAAAAACCATTCTTAATCAACTAAGCCCCTATTTTCAGAGTATGCCAAATCATAGATTCCCAAGTTCCCTCTATAGGGAATCGAGGAACATCAAAAGTGTTAACATCCTTAAGATACTTATGGGAGAGAATACGGGCCCAAAGTTGATGTTGATTAGTACACCATCACCAATATAACTTGGCTATGAGAGATTTCCCATTCAAAATAGCATATCATAAGCCGACACTGCCCTCCTTTTGTGGCTTGCACATAGTTTCCCACTTAACAAGACTGAACTTAGCCATCTACAAGTTACCACTCCAAAGAAATTGTTGAGAGAGAGAATCAAATTCCCTAAGGAAATACAAAGGAGCGGTCTACACAAAACACCTATAAATAGGGAGTGCTTGGATAATAGACTTTAGAAGAGTCACTCTTGCAATAGTAGAAAACCAATGATGAGTCCAATGAGTGACCTTACTATGTAACTTATCTAGAAAAAATTTCCAGGAAGACCTGGGATGCCTACCAACAGCAAGAGGAATACCCAAATAGACAAAGTGAAGAGACCCAATCTGAAACCTCAAAATATTTATAATCCACTGTTGAATAGCTTTAGGAGTATTAAAAAAGTAGATCAATGACTTGTGCTCATTGACTTTCTGACCTAAAGTGGCAAGGTAAATATCCAAAGCCCACCGAAAAGAAATAGCTTCCTGAAGATGAGTCATCCCCATAAGATCAGTTTCATCAACAAACTGAAGATGAGAAAGCTAAGGTATCCCATTGTGACCACCAAAATTGTATTCCCTTCTTGGAGATAGTACAATTTCTAGTCTAATTTGGACCTATCTTGGATACCCTTGCATTAATTACCCTTTAAATTATTCATAGGCCCCTAAGACCCATTATTTCGAATATCAAGGCTCATTTCACCTTAAAATCCTCTAAAATTACTCAAATCACCGAAAATCTTGAAAACCCACCTCAAAAAGCTAAGGTGGGACTTATTCACCACCTTGGGTGAATGAGTCGCCTTAGGTGGGACCCATTCACCAAGGGTGGCGAATGAGTTCCATTGGGGGTCTTTTTCAATTTTGAGCAAGAAATTCACCATTTTAATTCAAATTTTTGGTGGATGTTGGCCTTTGAGATCCAAATAATGGTCAATTAGGTGATGATTCCTATATATAAGCAAGTTTCTAAGTCATTTTTATCATAACCTAAGCAATTTGAGCAAGAATTTTCAAGAGAAAATTCAAGAGTCAAATGTTGAAAATCTTTCACAAGAGCATTCAAGTTTCAAGAGAAAGTAAAGTTGAAGTCTTTGAGCAACATTAAAGTATTTTTGCTTGAGTCTTCAAGCTCACTTTCATTCAAGATCTAGAATTTTCAAGGGTTGATCATGGTTGTCTATGGTGAATCATGAAGAATTTTAAGTTTGGGAGATGCAACTAGCCATCAAGCCAAGCCTAAGGACTTGTTTTCTAAGTGATTCCATCCTCCATTATCACTCTACATTCAGCCTAAGGAAGCTACAAGCATCATTAGAGCTCATTTAGGGAGATTTTAGATCTCAAGTGAGTTATTCATCTCCACATTTCCATTATTGCACCATATTCTTATGCATTGGAATAGGATTGCATCATGTTTTAGATTTCTTAGTCTTAGACATACTTAAGGATAGGGTTTCCATGCACATTTCATTATTTCTATCAAGGTTTAATTACCAAACTAGGGGTTTGACTGAGGCAAACCCCCCATTAGCAAATCAAGTATATATTATCTTTTGTAGGTATTTTTGTAGATTCGGATTCGGAAACTCAACTTGGAAGGGAAGAGCAGGTGTTGAAGTGCAGATCAAAACTTTTAATTCCAAAAAAGTGAAATGGGATTGATTCGGCAAGAGTGGAAAATGAGTCCCACTATAGCTATTTTTCAAATCTGTTTGTAGATTCAGATACCCTTTTCCCGAAATAGGCTTTTGTGCAAAAATTCAAACCTAGGACTGATTTGTCCAAAATGGTGAATGAGTCCCAGTAGGTCAAAAGGTCAAATTTTCTAGTGTTTAGAGTTGCTTCCAGTCACTTACATATTTCTAGGTGCACACCATTCATCTCAATGCTCTTCTATTCTATTTTATTTGCATTTCTAGGTCATTTTATAAGTCATTATATTGGATTAGGGTTTTACATTTCATCTTGCATATTTCATTTCATTATATTTTCCAAGTTTACAATTGGTGGTGAACCCCTCATAAGATCATATTCAGACCCTAGGACACCCTATTGCAAGATCTCTTTCCCTTTTGCATTGAGATCTCTAGGGTTATCCTTGAGTGGAATATCTTAGAAAGTGGGTATGATAGCACTTGGCCAACCTATCCCCCATTTTCAAAGGTTCCATTTTGCTAAACCCATCCTTAGAACATTATAATTAAGATTTGGAGTGCATTTTCATCCTATATTTAGCTTGCATTAACATTGCATTAGGATTTGCATTGGGGTAAGTGCACCAAGATGGTTCCCAAAAAGGGGGCTTAAGTGGCCACTTTTTTTCTAAAATCAGGAAATGCTAACCTTGGACGTGAAATTGAGGATAGTTACACTCAAAATTTTGAGATGGAATAAAAACAAGGATCGAAGTGCTCTGAGTCTACTTTCTAAACTACTAATTTATTTTGAAAATAGTTGAGATTAAGGGGTTCAACAAAGGGATGTACACAAATTGGTGTTGTTTTTGTCAGAAAAAACATAACATAGAAACTCTTGTGCGACCTGAACACGGTGACCTTTTTTTTAGTATTTTTAAAATCATTATGTCAGAAGTTAGCTAACAGTATCTAGTTGGTGCATAATTTTTCTGATAATTTTTTAATAAATATTTTATTTTTTACTAATTTTCTAAGTGGGCACTTCCTAAAAAGCAGAATTTTGGCCGTGCTCCCCCTACAAATTTTGGAAAGTAATAGATTTTTTTAAAAATTTATTTATAAAAATTTGTAGAATGGAGTCTAGTTTCTAAAAATATAATTTATTTGAATTTTGATGAATGGTTAATTTATAACGAAAAAAATACCAAACACTGCTTTTTGAAAAAAAAAGACATACAAACAAAAGAAATTATGGATGAAATCCCTCACATTGTTAGAAAGTGAAAAAAATTATATCGTTGGAAAGCTAAGAGAGAACTTAACATTACCCATGTGTTCGATTTCGTCGATATTGAACCAAATGCAATCCTAACGGTGAGCACGAACTCGATTATGTGAAAAATTGTAGAATTTGCAAAAAACACATCTCTGGTGGTTGGGAATGCCCTCCAAACCTTTGGGTTGGTATTCCAAGGCAAATACCAAAGCCAAGGCTTGGGGATTCCCAAAGCAAAATATAACATGAGCATGTTATTTACTAGTTTTCACTTTTTCTTCTCCATGGAACATTTCTAACAACAAATAATGTGCTCGTGTTATTTATTCCTTTAGTTAAATGCCAGCTTTTTGAAAAAAAATTCATATGTTTGTATGTATATGTATGATGGTGTGTCATGTATGTATGCATGTATGTATGTATACCTATATGTATGTATTTATGCTTATGGGAGAGAGGGCGAGAGAGGGTGGGA
>VDFB02075321.1:57569935-57716083 GCA_007258455.2 Sequoia sempervirens | reverse complement strand
CTTTCATTGAGTTATGCTTCCAAAGCTTTCAATTAGTTAATTTGACAACTTAGCACTTTTTGCACAGGTAAAATTATTCATCATGCCAAAGAAACGAACTGTTAAAAGGAAAAAACTAACAAATGATCAGCTCCAAGCCATCAGAGATAAAGAGAAAAAATGGATGAGAGAATATCGTGAAAAGCAGAAATTGGGAACGATTGATGAAAACAAGCCAGTTGATGAGGAACCTCAACCGTCAAAAAGAGAAAAGAAATTGGTAGCACAAAGGGCATGAATATGAAAGAGTCGTGCTAGGGGAGATGCAGATACCATAGTTGGAGACACACCCTCTATCGCAAGTGAATACGAAGGGACACCATTAAGCACAAGTGAATATGGAGGGACATCATCTACCACAAGTGAGTATGGTTGGACACCATCCACTACATCTAAAGTTGAGAGTACATCATCACTCAGAGTTGAGGAACAAGGTATGCCATCATCCCCATGTGAACCTCAAGGTATGTCTTCTATTCCACCCTCGATCGAAGGTACGCAATCTACCCCACCTCAATTCAATATTGATGAAATTGCTAATGTTGAGATGTATGTACATAAGAGAACACCACCTAGAATTTTACGTAGAAAGCCAAATTTTTTTATTAATATTGATGAGGATATTTTTGCGACACATGGAAGGTAAAGATTCCATAATGCGCACTTACGAAGATATGCTAATAAGATTTGGCAAATGTTCTTTGAAAGGCTAAATGAGGCTAGATGTCAACTATTTGTTCAAATGATCACGGGGTTTAGTGCGAGAAACATCATGAAGAACTCTTGGGTTGAGAACATGTCCGAATGCATCAAGTGAAAACACTTATTGTGAAGAATCTAATGGATGCTTATGACGATTAGGTAAAGACCTCACACTCAAAGGATTAGTAATGTCACTTAGCGTTTCATTACATTGACTTTGGTAAGCTATCAAACAAAGAGATCATACTCATTTAAAAGACAAGTGAACAAATGGGAATTAGTAGAAAAACTTTATCAAAAGGAAGTCATTAAAAGGCATTAAAAAGAATTGAGGGCACCAATTCCAAATGAATTATGGGCATTCTAGGGGAAATTTGCCACACAAAAAAAATAAAAATTTGTTGAAGCATTGAGAACACTAATTGAAGATTGGAGAAAGGAATAATACAAAGACCATCTCAGATCAGGGATATGCAAGTAAGAAGGAGAATGTTGGTTGAAGTGAGCCCACATCCAAAGCATTTTGGATGCGACTCAAACCCAATTTTTTCATAGAATTTCCAAAATTCTTATCCTCAAATTAGTATTTCTCAAAGATTTTTTGAAATGATTAATCCTTTTTATGTCAAGATAAATCACACACACACTACTTGTTGCTGTAAACTACATATTGAATTCTCTAACCCTTATGATGTTTATCGTTCTATATGTTTACATTTTCATACTAATGATGTTTTGCAGGATTGTGGCATAGAAGCCCCACCAAAATCTTCAAGAAAGTTCTTATCAAAATTTTTATGTGAAATAGAGGATAGCCAAATATTCTATAGGACAACATGCTTGGATGGTTCATGTGAGCATTGCGGTGGCTTGCAACGAATGCTAGTATGTCAACATATGGAAAGCACATATGAGGTGGGACAAAAACTAGTAGAGTTCGGGAAGTATAAAACAATGGCATATGCTACAAAAGATGGGTTTGAAGCAAAAAGGTGTGAGTTGGTTATTTAGAAGATTCTAGTGTATCAGTTCATGTCCATGTTTCATGAGAATCTAGTGTATGAGTATGCAAGGCATACCCATAGAGCGATGGTTGAATACGCAATTCAAGCTATACGGAACACCTTTTCCACTTGGCGGCATAGTATTGGTGGTGTTTGGCTTTTTGAAACTACGCTCTACAACCACCGTGGCTGCAGTCGACATACAACTCCACCACGGGTTTGATATTTGTGCATAGCATTCATACATGGAGTTGAGGAGTATATAGAGAAAGGAAGGTATTGAGAATTATCACTTTATAGTAGTATTGATGCATACGCATTCTCGAGTTAAAATACGGAGTTGCTTCGGAATTGTTCTGATGTTTAAACGGAGGCACTCGCCAGGATCGACGCTATAATATGGTGGAATAATTGTGCGGCCAGTTCAAGAATCGCGTGCATGTGCAAGATGCATATTACTATAGGTGTCCAACATATGTGGAACTTTGGTGAGGTCGGGCATGGAAAGGGGGACCATGATGGTGCAGGAGCATGCGTGAAAAGAGCATTAGCATGAGAAGAGTTAAAGTATAAAGATAGTGCAAAGTTGATAGATGCAAGATCAATCACGAGTGGTGTAATGGTTCGATGGGTCCGTAATGAAGGTACATCTTCAGTTCATAGATTTTCACGATGGATGATACTAACATTGCACCATATGAGGATTTTGTACACTACCGTGATCAAGTGGGCTACACTCTTTCCTCAGTTCAAATGTAGGTACATGGAGTATTGATACACGTAAGATGGCATTCTTTTGTTCTTCATGTACAATGCAAGCTGGAATGATTGTGAGTCAGGGGAGTGGGTTGACAAATGGTTGAAAAGTTATCTTAGCCCACTTCACACATATCGCCCTCCGATGGAATTGGAACTAACACGGATGGAATCATCGGTCGACTTTGACCATGTATCAGATCTAGTTCAACTAGGTAATATATCTACTTGCTTAGTATTTGAAATTCCATATTGTTATCTTACTTTGTACTGTATTCATAATGTTGACTAATTTCAAGAGATATGTCGCACATATAAATGCAGGCATGTTTATGCGTCATTGGGTGATGAAGACAATGAAGAGGGTACGACTATTACTTGTGTCAGGTTGAGGCAAAAAGAAATTGGAAGCCCCAATTATAGATGGAGAAAACATTGAATACCCTACAAGCTTTGTTGCACGAACATGGTGAGAAGGTACCCACATAAGAGTGTTAAACATTGGTTTTTCGAGGAATTTGATACGCATCGTAAGATTCTTCATTACTCAAACCTTGTCGTGGCATCCAATGTTTGTTTGAGAAAATATGGGGGTAGACCTTTGAACAAGACCTTGTGGAAGGTGCGTGAGTCTGACCATGAGGCAATACTTGACATAATAAAGAGTAGAGCCGACCCGGATGGTTCATTGGATTAATTTGTAAGTATATGCACAACGGTTCTTATTAATTTATACTTGTATCCACGTCAATTTGGTTGATTCCAATGCTATCATCTTATTTTACTTTGTGTATCTGTATGTAACCATACAAACATTGATTGGTGTCCCCTTGCATAAAATGCAGATTTATGAGCCATCCAAGAGAATCTCAAGCAGAAAATCAATGCAACATCCTTATTTTGATGATCTTAACAAATCTCAATTATGATTTTAAGCCATTACAAAAGTGTGTACAAAGTTTGATGAGGCAATTTCAAGTTATTCATTTGAATTTAACCTTATAATGACCACCTATGACGTAGACATTATAAGAGCATCTTGAATTTCAAGAAATTTTATTCATGAGAGGTGTTGTGTGCAATTGGTATCTTGGAAATCCCAATAAAGATGTATGACCAAGACTGACTAAGTTGAGAGACTGCCATGCCTATCTGTAAGTTCCTTCCATCTATTTTGGATGAGCTATTTCTTTTTATTCTTTTCCTTTGCATATCTGTAACTAAACTAGTAAAAATTGATTGGTCCCTCCTTGCAGAAAATGCTAATTTTTGAGCCATCAAAGAGAATATCAGCCAAAAAAATAATGCAACATCCTTATTTTGATGATCTTGACAAATCTCAATTATGATTTGAACGAAATCTTGCAATAAAAGTTCCCTGTTCATAAATTTCTATGTTTTCTTTTAGTTTTGTTACTTTGTACCACTTGTACATTAGATTTAGGCCTTTTCCTTTGTAGATTAAGATAATACAGAGAATTAGGTTTCTTTTGAGTCCATCTAGAAGAAAATCCATTAAGTTTTTCCACTGTTAGAGCACATTTTCTAAAATTTAGTTTGGAACCTTCAATTTGAGGTTTCGAGAGTCAAGTAAAGAAATAAAGCATAATCCACTGAATTAGGCTTGTAGATCAATGGAGTAGGGTTATAGTAGGGTGTTTATGGTGCAGGAGCACCAAGGACAATCAGGACCACAAGGTGGTCAAGTGGTAAATTTTGATTTGTAGTTTATGAAGAATGTTGTAATAAGGTCACAAGGACCATTAGGAAGTGTTTTAAATCAATCTAGGTTGGTAGGATATGAGGTTGCAATGTCATGTTAGCATGTTGTCAATTTGGTGTAATGAAGCCTTGAATGGCCTAAATGTGAAAATGTATGTAAATTCATAATGTAAGGGTCAAGATGATGTAATGAGGCCATCATAAGGTCACTAGTTTAGGTATGGAGTCATTTACATCAATATGTCAAAAGTTGCACATAACAATGTAATCTTGTCAAACCAAAAGTTGTCATTTTGCAAATACTTAGAATTTGAAGGTTAACACTTGTAAAAGAAGTTGAAAAGTGGTTGTAGTCAGTTGAGGAGGTTGATATTCCTTCAAAAAGGCCTTGTGAACATTGTATGTTGTTGGCAATCATACTTTTGAAAGTAGGAGCACCAACTCCATCTTTTTAACACTTGAACCCTTGTGGTTTCTATTATTTGGTCACTTGATCATTTAGGGTGTTCTTAGATGGTTTGAGGTCATTCTATTTCATTTAATAAGGATTCAATACCATTTTTGTATGTATTAGGTCAATTGAGTCATGATGTAAAGAAGTTGATCAATAAGGGGATTCATGTGGTGAACCTTGTAATTTAAGTGTTTTAGGGTTATTTGTGTTAAATAAGGGCTTTATAGACCATTTATCATGTAATAGGAATTTTTACACTAGTAATGGTCCTCTTTCACACCCAAACACGTGGAATCACTCCAAGCTATGTTCAACCGGATCGATCCCTTAAGGGTCCAAAGGGAAAAATGGCTTCAAACTTCAGCATGAGGTTACTCGGACACCGTGATGCTTAAAAACTTCTCGTCTAATTTTATAGGATCACATTGGGCCCCTCTACAATAACCTTTCTTGGTTTTTGTTATCTCGGAGTGGTTTTCCCGTAGTTGATGGAAAAAGTGTCAAATGGAAGTAGTGGAAAGTTGCAAAGTGGTGCAATTTTTGTTCTGCAACTCGTGTGACCAAACGGACTGTTCCAACACATCTAAATAGTAATTTTTATGCTAGGCACGGTCCTCTTTCACACCCAAACACACGGAATTGCTCCGAGCTATGTTCAACCGGATCGATCCCTTAAGGGTCCAAAGGGAAAAATGCTTGCAAACTTCAGCATGAGGTTACTCAGACACCGTGATGCTTAGAAACTTCTTGTATAATCCTATGGGATTTTTTTGGGCCCCTCTACAATAACCTCTCTTTTTTTTCATTATCTCAGAGTGGTTTTCTCGTAGTCTCTAGTTTTCAGTTGATGGAAAAAGTGTCAAATGGAAGCAATGGAAAGTTGCAAAGTGGTGCAATTTTTGATCTACAACTCATGTGACCAAACAGACTATTCCAACACATCTGAATAGTCATTTTTACACTAGGCATGATCCTCTTTCACACCCAAACACACGGAATCACTTTGAGCTATGTTCAACTGATCGATCCCTTAAGGATCCAAAGGGAAAAAATGTCCCAAACTTTAGCATGATGTTACTCCTGGACAATCGCGGATGCTTAAAAAAACTTTCCGCTAATTCTATGGGATTTTGTTGGGGCCCCTACAATAACCTCTTTTTTTTGTTATCTTGGGTTTTCCTGTAGTCTCCAAGCTTTGTTGATGGAAAAAGTGTCAAATGGAAGCGATGGAAAGTTGCAAAGTGGTGCAATTTTTGTTCTGCAACTCATATGACCAAATGGACTATTCCAATGCATCTAAATAGGAATTTTATGCTAGGCATGGTCCTCTTTCACACCCAAACACATGGAACCGCCCGAGCTTCGTTCAATCGGATCGATCCTTAAGGGTCCAAAGGGAAAATTCCCGCAAACTTCAAAGATGAGGTTATTCTGACATGTGGAGCTTTAGAAACTTCCCGATCCTATGGGATTTGTTGGGCCTCTACAATAACCTCTCTTTGTTTTCATTATCTCGTGGTTTTCCTGTAGTCTCCAGCTTTTAGTTGATGGAAAAAGTGTCAAATGGAAGATTGGAAAGTTGCAAAGTGGTGCAATTTTCGTTCTACAACTTGTGTGACCAAACAAACTATTCCAACGCATCTAAATAGGCATTTTACACTATGCATGGTCCTCTTTACACCCAAACACACGGAATTGCTCCAAGCTATGTTCAACTGATCGATCCCTTATGGGTCCAAAGGGAAAAATGCAAAACTTCAAGATGAGGTTACTCGGACAACCGTGATGCTTAGAAACTTCTCCTATAATCCTATGGGATTATGTTGGCCCCTACAATAACCTCTCTCATTTTTGTTATCTCAAAGTGGTTTTCTCAGTCTCTAGTTTTCAATTGATGGAAAAAGTGTCAAATGGAAGCGGGAAAGTTGCAAAGTGGTGCAATTTTTGTGTTAAACTCGTGTATGACCAAAGGACTCTTCTAATGCATCCTAATAGGCATGTTTACGCTAGGTATGGTATTTTTCACTCCCAAACATGAATCACTCGAGCTACGCCAGTTCAACCTGATCGATCCCTTAAGGGTCCAAAGGGAAAAATGCCTACAAACTTTAGCATGAGGTTACTTCTGACAATGATGCTTAGAAACTTCTCATCTAATCCTATGGGATCACGCTTTCCCCTACAATAACCTCTCTCAATTTTGTTATCTCAAGTGGTTTTTAATTGATGGAAAAAGTGTCAAATGGAAGCAGTGGAAAGTTGCAAAGTGGTGCAATTTTCATTCTACAACTTTGTGTGACCAAACGACTATTCCAATGCATCCTAATAGGCATGTTTACGCTAGGCATGGTCCTCTTTTGCACCCAAACACATGGAATCACTCTGAGCTACGTTCAATCGGATCGATCCCTTAAGGGTTTGAGTGTAGTATGTTGAAATAGGCCATTTCTCCTATTGTTTAGGCTATGTGTCCTGATATGGGCCTGATGTAACTTGAATTGTGGTAGCTTGATATACAGAGTCTATTATGCTATGTTTCAATTTGTATGATTTTGAAAAAAGAAGCCAACTGAGTAGAGTTATCAACATTATTCGTAAATCATAAGTATTTGTTTAGTACACTAGCCATTTTGATGCCTTCTAGTAGTCTCAAACATTATTTTCTATCATTGTTACATTGGTTTTCAAAGTGGCAACTTAATATAGCTCCATAATACAAAATCTGGTTGAAGCTGATTTTCATATGAAAAAAATGTGAATCAAATCACGTTGATGCGAAAAAAAACCATCAGACCATAGCTTGTGGTGCAGGAACACCTAGGTCATGTAATTCCTTCAAAATGCTAAGTTGTCAAAAATGTATTTAAGTCCATGGAATTCCAAAATTAAATGTAATCAAGGCATGAAAAAGCACAAAGTGTAATATTGTCAAAATGTTAAATATGTAAAAGAGAGAAAAAGAAAGAATGTGAAGAGACAAAACAAGAAAATCAAGAAAATCAAGAAGAGGACGAGTCATAGGTCGTTCAAGGAAGAGGAAGAGGTAGTTGATGGTTGGAAACTTCTTTAAAAGCATTGTAAATGCTGAGCAAAGAGATCATTGTATTCTGGAAGAATTAAATTAACAAAGAGTTCCTTGTTTTAGCTTATTTTATGTGTTTTTCAGTTGTTTCTTAACTTGTATGGACTGTGCAAGAGTTTAGGGTTCAAATTTATATTTTTTCCAGTAGGTTGGGGAATCACCATTTTTTTGCATCCATTTGGGAAGGAATCCATTAAATTTAATGTTTGTTTGAGCATTCTTCTTATGGCTCGGTCTAAAATCTTGTGCATTGAGTTTTGAGAGTCTTATAAGGCATTTCCACACTACTCCACCAATGTAGGTCAGGTAGATTGGTGGAGTAGGTTAGGGATAGGTTATTTGTTATGTTTTGATGTTTTTGAGTGGAGGAAAAAGCAAGAATACCTTGAAGGAGCTGCTGCTACACAGGAAATTTTGAGCTTTCCAGTCAAAATGAATAGTTTCCAGCATGATAGTGGAGAAAGAATAAGTGCATGGGTTAGAAGATGTTTCCAAATGCCTTTTTAGATGTATTTTGACATGTTCCAATGGTTGGCCAGAGGTTTTGAGGTTTTCATGTAGCCTATACAGGAAACTCTCATTGATTTTTGAGTTTTTCACCCTATAAACAAGGGTTTGTCAATATACTGTCAAAAGGAGTCTTTTAATCCTTGAAAATGGATAAATTGGGAGTTTTTTGTTATGTCTAATGACTATTTTGAGGTTTTAAGTGTTTTGGGAATGTTTGAAGGGGGTCTTCTTTGAAAATCAGACCTATTTTAGTAGCCTTTTTGACATCGTTCAGACTAAAAACTGCTTATTTCTTCAATATAATTTATTCTGAGATTTTGATATGAAGACATGGGCATTAAGAGGTCTCTAAAAAAAATTTGGATCTTGGGTATTGAAACTAGTGTGTTTGGTTTACCCGATTTAGGGCATGAATGTCTCATTGAGTAGTGCCTTGACTGCTTAGAGAATAGAAATCTGACCTAATAGTGATCGGTGAGTTGATTTTAGGATAATGTTGTCTAAGTGATGGTGTCAGGGATGTATGGAGTCTTGGACAGGGTTTAGAAGTGAGATATGTTATTTTGACAGTTGGACAGTGAGGAGACTTGGTGTAAAATAATACATGAAATTGTAAGTTCAGTCAGAAAAAAGTTAAGAGAGCAAGTTCCTGATTTGTATCAGTTGTAATATTGATGTTCATAGTGCTTGATGGTCTGGTAAAAGTATGAAAGCCAATTGTAATGATGGATTGACTATTTGGGACAAGATGAATGAATTGATTGAATGGAAGAGTGCCTTGTTGAAAATGGTGTTTTTTAAATGCATGTTCATCTAATTGATTGAATCAAAGTTTTCTAAAATAGTTTTTTGCTTTGAATGAGTCAACTAGAATACAGATTTATGGAAGGATGAATGATGAATGATAAGAGAATTTGAGTGGATGAAAAGTAGATTTCTGATGAAATGTTGAAATTTTGTTTGATCTTCTCCAAGATGAGTTTGGGACAAGAGTCCCTTGAGTTGTTGATTGGTTTGGCAATCTTTGTATTGCATCAGCTTGTTGCTTACTATTATGCTATGATAGATTTTTTCTAAGCATCCATAGCTTGTTCAAAGCACTGCTTTTAGGATTTTAGCCATAGCAGCAAGGCAATGAACTGCTTTGATAAAATGCTTTGATAGACATGTATGAAAAATGTGTTAGCATAGACAAGGCGTGAACTCTTTGAAAAAATGCCTCAAAGAAATGTGGTTTCATGGTGATGGAATGGCATGATCTAATGCCATGAAAAGAAAATTGTTGTGGATTGTCATGGCATTCCATCACCATTGAGACCACATTTCTTTGAGGCTTTTTTTCAAACAGTTTGTTGCCTTTTCTATGCTATTGCTTATTAGTATGCTTTAATATATTTTTTCCACTTGCATCCATAGCTTTTTTGGAAGCACCTATTTTAGGCTTTTAGCCATAGCAACAAGGAAGTGAACTGTTTGATAGAATGTTTTGGTAAACATGTATGATAAATGTAGTAGCATAGATAAGGCAGTGAACTGTTTGAAAAAATGCCTCAAAGAAATGTGGTCTCATGGTGATGGAATTCCATGACAATACACAACAATTTGCTTGTCATGGCATTCCACCACCATGAGACCACATTTCTTTGAGGCATTTTTTTCAAACAGTTCATTCCATTGTCTATGTTATTGCTTACTATTATGCTATGATAAATTTTTTATAAGCATCCATAGCTTGTTCGAAAGCACCTATTTTAGGATTTTAGCCATAGCAGCAAGGCAATGAACTATTTGATAAAATGCTTTGATTGACATGTAAGAAAATTGCTATGGATTGTCATGGCATTCCATCACCATTGAGACCACATTTCTTTGAGGCTTTTTTTCAAATAGTTTGCTACCTTTTCTATGCTATTGCTTATTAGTATGCTTTGATAGATTTTTTCCACTTGCATCCATAGCTTTTTTGGAAGCACCTATTTTAGGCTTTTAGCCATAGCAACAAGGAAGAAAATTGTTTGATAAAATGCTTTGGTAAACATGTATGATAAATGTAGTAGCATAGACAAGGCAGTGAACTGTTTGAAAAAATGCCTCAAAGAAATGTGGTCTCATGGTGATGGAATGCCATGACAATCCACAACAATTTGCTTGTCATGGCATTCCACCACCATGAGACCACATTTGAGGCATTTTTTTCAAACAGTTCATTCCATTGTCTATGCTATTGCTTACTATTATGCTATGATAGATTTTTTCTAAGCATCCATAGCTTGTTGGAAAGCACCTGTTTTAGGCTTTTAGCCATAGCAGCAAGGCAATGAACTGTTTGATAAAATGCTTTGATAGACATGTATGAAAAATGTGTTAGCATAGACAAGGCAGTGAACTCTTTGAAAAAATGCCTCAAAGAAATGTGGTTTCATGGTAATGGAATGGCATGACGAATGCCATGACAAGAAAATTGCTATGGATTGTCATGACATTCCATCACCATTGAGACCACATTTCTTTGAGGCTTTTTTTCAAACAGTTTGTTTCCTTTTCTATGTTATTGCTTATTAGTATGCTTTGATAATTTTTTCCACTTGCATCCGTAGCTTTTTTGGAAGCACCTATTTTAGGATTTTAGCCATAGCAACAAGGAAGCGAATGGTTTGATAAAATGCTTTGGTAAACATGTATGATAAATGTAGTAGCATAGACAAGGCAGCGAACTATTTGAAAAATACCTCAAAGAAATGTGGTCTCATGGTGATGGAATGCCATGACAATCTACAACAATTTGCTTGTCATGGCATTCCACCACCATGAGACCACATTTCTTTGAGGTATTTTTTTCAAACATTTCATTCCCTTGTCTATATTGCTTACTATTATGCTATGATAGATTTTTTCTAAGCATCCATAGCTTGTTCGAAAGCTCCTGTTTTAGACTTTTAGCCATAGCAGCAAGGCAATGAACTGTTTGATAAAATGCTTTGATAGACATGTATGAAAAATGTGTTAGCACAGACAAGGCAGTGAACTCTTTGAAAAAATGCCTCAAAGAAATGTGGTTTCATGGTGATGGAATGGCATGGCGAATGCCATGACAAGCAAGATGCTATGGATTGTCATGGCATTCCATCACCATTGAGACCACATTTCTTTGAGGCTTTTTTTCAAACATTCTGTTGCCTTTTCTATGCTATTGCTTATTAGTATGCTTTGATAGATTTTTTCCACTTGCATCCATAGCTTTTTTTGAAGCACCTATTTTAGGATTTTAGCCATAGCAACAAGGAAGCGAACTGTTTGATAAAATGCTTTCGTAAACATGTATGATAAATGTAGTAGCATACACAAGGCAGCAAACTATTTGAAAAAATGCCTCAAAGAAATGTGGTTTCATGGTGATGGAATGCCATGACAATCCACAACAATTTGCTTGTCATGGCACTCCACCACCATGAGTCCACATTTCCTTGAGGTATTTTTTTCAAACAATTCATTCCCTTGTCTATGCTATTGCTTACTATTATGCTATGATAGATTTTTTCTAAGCATCCATAGCTTGTTCAAAAGCACTTGTTTTAGGCTTTTAGCCATAGCAGCAAGGCAATGAACTATTTGATAAAATTCTTTTATATACATGTATGAAAAATGTGTTAGCATAGACAAGGTATTGAACTCTTTGATAAAATGCCTCAAAGAAATGTGGTTTCATGGTGATGGAATGGCATGATGAATGCCATGACAAGCAAATTGCTATGGTTTGTCATGGCATTCCATCACCATTGAGACCACATTTCTTTGAGGCTTTTTTCAAATAGTTTGCTGCCTTTTCTATGCTATTGCTTATTAGTATGCTTTGATAGATTTTTTCCACAAGCATCCATAGCTTTTTGGAAGCACCTATATTAGGCTTTTAGCCATAGCAACAAGGAAAAACTGTTTGATAAAATGCTTTGGTAAACATGTATGATAAATGTAGTAGCATAGACAAGGCAGCTAACTGCTTGAATGTCAAAGAATGGGTTCATGGTGATGGAATGCCATGACAATCCACAACAATTTGCTTGTCATGGCATTCCACCACCATGAGACCACATTTCTTTGAGGAATTTTTTTCAAACAGTTCATTCCCTTGTCTATGCTATTGCTTACTATTATGCTATGATAGATTTTTTCTAAGCATCCATAGCTTGTTCGAAAGTACTGCTTTTAGGCTTTTAGCCATAGCAGCAAAGCAATAAACTTTGATAAAATAATTTGATAGACATGTATGAAAATGTGTTAGCATAGACAAGGCAGTGAACTCTTTGAAAAAATGCCTCAAAGAAATGTGGTTTCATGGTGATGGAATGGCATGACGAATTCCATGAAAAAAATTGCTATGGATTGTCATCACACTCCATCACCATTGAGACCACATTTCTTTGAGGCTTTTTTTCAAACAATTTGCTGCCTTTTCTATGCTATTCTTATTAGTATGCTTTGATAGATTTTTTCCAAGCATCCATAGCTTTTTTGGAAGCACCTATTTTAGGATTTTAGCCATAGCAACAAGGAAGAAAACTGTTTGATAAAATGCTTTGGTAAACATGTATGATAAATGTAGTAGCATAGACAAGGCAAGAACTGTTTGAAAAAATGCCTCAAAGAAATGTGGTTCATGGTGATGGAATGCCATGACAATCCACAACAATTTGCTTGCCATGGCATTCCACCACCATGAGACCACATTTCTTTGAGGCATTTTTTTCAAATAGTTCATTCCCTTGTCTATGCTATTGCTTACTATTATGCTATGATAGATTTTTTCTAAGCATTCATAGCTTGTTCGAAAGCACCTGTTTTAGGCTTTTAGCCATAGCAACAACGCAATGAACTATTTGATAAAATACTTTGATAGACATGTATGAAAACTGTGTTAGCATAGACAAGGCAGTGAACTTGCCTCAAAGAAATGTGGTTTCATGGTGATGGAATGGCATGACAAATGCCATGACAAGAAAATTGCTATGGATTGTCATGGCATTCCATCACCATTGAGACCACATTTCTTTGAGGCTTTTTTTCAAACAGTTTGCTGCCTTTTCTATGCTATTGCTTATTAGTATGCTTTGAAGTAGACCCGCCAAAAGTCAAAGCAATTTATTATACATGCCTCCACCTAGAGGAATCAATCAACTCCGAACACTACAGGGCCGACTCCAATATATTAGGTGCTTCATCACACAACTTGCAGATAAATGTCAACCTTTCCAATATTTGTTACACAAGGGAGTCCCTTTCATTTAGACAAACAAGTGTGAGGAAGCTCTCCAACAAATTAAAGATTATCTCTTGACACCTCCTATCCTGATGTTGCTTATCGATGGAAGACCCCTTATTTTGTGCATCTCAATTACTATAGCCACACTGGGGGCATTGTTGGCTCAAAATGACCATGAGGAAAAGGAACCTGCAATCTATTATATTAGTCACACTTTGGTGGGGTACGAGCTTAACTACAATCCAATTGAGCATGCTTGTCTTACAGTGATTTTTGCCACTCAAAAGTTGAGACACTACATGTTAAACCATCAGACTAAGCTTGTGGAAAAAATAGATCCCTTGAAATATCTACTTAGTGGGGCAGAATTAACAGGACGATTGGCTAAATGGGTCATGATACTCAGTGAATATGACATTCAGTATGTGAAACGCAAGGCAATAAAAGGATGAGTTATTGCTGACCAACTAGTAGATGCACCCACACAAACCAATCACCCTTTGGTTTCATATTTTCTTAACAAGTCAATATTCACACTATACATGGGAGTAACATGGAAATTTTATTTTTATGGCTCGCATACTAATCATGGACCATGTGCAGGTATATTATTTGTTATCCCTCAAGGTGATACAATCCTATAAGAGAGGGGGACCACCACGTGCAAGACCCTAGGTCATGGAGGGTCAAGATGCGAGAGGCTTCCCTAACTTACCTTAGCTAAGTACAACACATAGGGTATGAGGATGAGAATGATGAGGATTATGAGGTCCTACAATCACACTACAATCCCAAGTTATAAGGTGGGGCTAGGTGAGTCAGTTTCTAGGTTCAACTCTGCACCTCGGGGAGTTCTCTACCTGAGGACTTCAGTACGGTCTCTGCACGACAACGCAGTATGCTAGTATCTCTAAAGTGCATTGTAGTCCATATAGTCAAACAATAGCAGAGACAAGGTTGAACTCACCAAAACAACTAATGGCCTAGCTACTTAACTAAAAGGCTAGAATGAAATGAGAAAATAAACAAAGTATTCTCTAATGTTATAAAGTAGAAATGAAAGAGTGACAAGAGCAAGGAGGATCTCACCAAGAAATTCACTCGCCAGGTGATCCTTTAAAGAGCACGAACTCATGCACATAGAAAGAGGGAAAATGTTGGGTGGGTAAATAGGGGCCTACCTCAATTAGACCCCCGTTTAGGTGTTTCCACCTCCACGGATAGCCAGGGAAACGAGATAAAGAAATAGTGTAATAAAGAAAACACAAACACTACGAAGTAGTACTATGCTACTCAACCAAGTGATAGAGGAGAGGAGAGGGAAGCTTACCACCTCCACTAAGAGAACTCAAGGCTACTTGGGGGAGAAATGAGAGGAACCCAAGCCTCTGTTGTAATGGTGTGGTCCCAAACGTGCTCTACCGAAGTGACGAAGTGAAGATTTGATTGCAATGGAATGCTTGGATGCTTGAAGTGAGTGAGAAATTGAATGCAAGAGTGTGAGTGTGGAATCTTGAAGTGTGCAATAGCCAGAAGAAGTTTGATTGAATCTTGAAGGGGTGAATTTTAAGAGAGAATGAAGAAAAATGACCATATTTGGGTCGGTCGGCTGAAGGGGGCGTTACAACTTCATTGCCAATGAGAAGTGTAACGCCTCTATAGGTTCAACCATAGGAATCTGTCAGGGACATAAGCACGTCATGTAGGTTTCCCCTATAGAAACGCCTCCACCGATGCTCAAAACAAGTGCCAAGTGGACCACCAACAGTGGGCTTAAGTGGAATTAAGCCTCTAAACTTGGTTTTCTAAAGTGGATAAGGGAAAAAAAGGGATTTGCATAGGGGATGCAGATTCACACTTATACAAATCCCTAAATCTTTCAGGATAGCCTTCCCATGCACTAATAACATTACAAAGTATGAAGCCTTGTTGACAGGATTGGGTATGGCAATAAAATGGAAAATCAAGAGTCTATAGGTCTTTGGTGATTCAGAATTGGTCATTCGACAAGTCAACAATGACTATGATACTAAGGACAATAAATTGACCCCATACAAAAGAATGGTTGATATTTTCAAGCAATACTTTACATACATCTCCTTTTTCCAAGTGCCATGTGTTCAAAATAAAGCAGCAAATTTCATGGCCACTATTGGGTCTCTTTTGGATATTCCTAACAATATGTCACAGTATGAGTTCTTAGTGGAACAGTTGTTGGTCCCCTCCTTTGATGTCCTTGAGTTTGAGATGGTATGTGAGCTTGTTGGCCCTAATTCCCCTTGGTACCAAGATATCTATGACTACTTACATTCCCAAACCCTACCACCTGACCTCTCTAATAATCAACGCAAGTCCTTCATCCACAAAGCCACTCATTATGACATCATCAGTGATACCTTATATAGTAATAGCTTTGACAACACCTTACTCAGATGTCTTGACATTAATGAAGTACAAACTACCTTATGCAAAGTACACAAAGGTATATGCAGAGCCCTATTGTCAATACAAGGGAAAACAACTAAGAGGGGGGGTGAATCAGTTGTCACAAAAATTCAAAACTTATTCAACTTATTAACCTTATTCTCATATCTGATCAACAACACATCAAAAACACACATAGCACCAAGATTTTTTTACATGGAAACCCTGTTAGGGGAAAAACCATAATGGAGGTTAGTCCACAAGATTATACCCCGTTAAAAGTATAATGAAAATGAAATATGGGGAATGCACATGCATTCAAGCACACTACCTAGAGCTCACTACTCAATTACAAAGGAAGACACAATGTCTTACAAAGAGATTCGGATTAAATCCATCCATATTTTTAACTAAGAAAATAGCATCTGCTAATGCCTGATTATAGTTCCAATTAAGCACATGAACACTCCTTCACTCTTCTTCACACTACTTCACAATTCTTCACACTCTCCTCTACCTTCAAATTATATTCGCACATACACACACTCAAAATCCACTGGCATCATTCACACTCTTCAATTTGAATAAATAATCACTCTTATATATCTGCAACATGAGATTTCATTGCTACAAGTCGGCCACAAAGAAATAATAAAATGAATATAAACTGTAGGCCCAAATCATTAAAGATTATCAATTTGAATCAACCAAAGTCGGCCACAACATAGTGAGGACCCAAAACAATATCTCCAACACAAAAACACTTCAATTAATTACTCCTCAAAGATATACAACACGCTTCAACACCATGTCAACCAAGGACAAGAAAAACATGAACACGCAAGAGAAAATCGCCAACCACAATCACAACGATCAATGTGGATGTGCAATAAAGATAGAGAACAATCTAGAAACATCCACAATCAACATGAGTCACCATAGAAGCATCCACAACAACTAAACTACCTGAAATAGTATCATCCTCAATCAGGAACACCGACTAAAGAAACAGAAAAACCGTTTGAATGGAAATCTTCATAACTCGATCAAATCTTCATGTGGATCTCTAAAACTCAATGTGGATAAACTAGATACACTCAAAAAAAAACCCTTTAGTCCATAACCTCTTATCATCAATGTATAGAACATACCGATAGATTGAACTTCACTGATAACCTACAACTTATTTCTTTACAATTTTCTCAATATCCTTGATGTATACAGCTTCAAATGCATTTATGCTAATAGTTTTGACATCAATGAAAACCACATATCATCAACACAACCACAACATCCAACAAGCTCATTCTAGTGGTCCAACCCTAGCTAAAAAGATAATGTGACTAGGATACTACTGGCCTACAATGGAGTAGGATGAATATCACTTTGTGCAAAAATGCTGAAAATGCCGCATACACAATGACCTCATTCATGCACCTACACAAGCGTTGCAACCTATCACTTCACCATGGCCCTTCACCCAATGGGGGCTTGACCTTGTCAGCAAAATTTATCCCACCTCATCAAATGGCCATAAATTCATCATCACTGCCACTGAATACTTCATGAAATGGGTTGAATCCATCCCTATGACATAAATTATTGGTAAAAAAATCTCCAAATTCATCCTCAATTACATCATATGTCAGTATGGTGTGCCCCAAACCATCATCACTAATAACGGTCATCCCTTCAAAAATCAAGATGTTCGTGAGTTATGTGATAAATTCCATATTCAACATCTCTTTTCCACACCATATTACCTGCAAGGAAATGACCAAGTTGAGGCATCCAATAATACCATAATAAAAATTCGTAAAAAGACTATCAATGATGTTGGTCATGACTATCACATTCAGCTTAACCCTGCCCTATGGGCGTAGCGCACAAGCATCCACACACCCACCGGCACCACTCCATTTTCCCTAGTCTTCGATTTGAAGGCTATCCTTCCTATCGAGGTTGAATTCTCCTCCCTACAGGTCCCCATGAAAGGGCTTATTGATGATGAGGAATAACGTATATCTTAATTGCACGAGTTAGAATTTCTTGATGAACGCAGACAGAGGGCCTTGACTCATCTACAAGCATATCAAAATTTCATTTGCCACAATTACAATAAAAAGGTTTTGATTAGACACTTTGACATCGGTGACTTAGTGTTGATGGAGAATCCTAAAAATCAAGCAGAACATGAGAAACCCAACAAATTTGAGCCCAACTAGCTGGGTCCATATGTCATAACAATATTTTTGGTTTTGGTGCTTATTAGTTGTCTACACTTGAAGTGGAACCTTTGTTCGATCCTATCAATAGTTTGTACCTATGAAAATTCTATACATAGCTTCAGAGAGCCATGCTAAAACTATATAAAAAAAAAAATTGAAAAATCAAAAAAATGTTATCTTGATGAAAACCTAGCAAACAGGCATCTTGGTGACAACAAAAAAATTTAAAAAATCATACAATAGTAAAGAGAAATAATATATCCAATAGTGAAAACCATTTTGATGGTGCTTTGGATAAGTACCATGGTGAAAACCTAACAAATAGGCACCATGTGTAGTCAATCTCTACTCTGTCATCTACTATCACTCTACCTATTCTTCCACCCTCATCCGTCACAATTCCTTTACTCTCTATTAGCTCCCATTTGGCATCAATCATAAGGACTGGTCATCTTTATCATGACTTTCAATTGGTTGATGTCTTGTATCCTTTCTCCTCCATCTTTCATTCATAATAAACCCTATCACATCCCATCCCCAATGGTTAGTCCTAGAACTGGTTGGGGGAAATTTCCTAACACTTGGCTTCATTGGACTCTACACTTGTCATTTGAGGTCAGCATATTCCCAAAAATATATATATAAAAAATTCAAATATTCGACAAAAGACAAAAAAAAATCAAATATTCCCCAAAAGACAAAAAAATCAAAACATTTCAAAAAGAAAAAAAATCATCAAACTTCAAACATCCAAAAAAATCAAAACATGTGAAAAACACAAAAACATCCAAATAACTTTCAAACATCCCAAAAACAGAGTTAGATTTAGTCAAGTTAGTTTTTGTTGAACTACATTACCTCTGCAACTAGACGTAGGCAAGGCCATCTGTCGATGTGCCCCCAAGGCATTAGTTCATTCCTTTAGGTGTTATCAAATAAAATCATGATTCATCCCATTGACATTTCAACAAATTCAAGAGTCATGTTGAACTACAAGTTCTTTAAGTGCACGATGTAGGCAAGGCCATCTATCAATGAGCACCTGAGGCCACCTAGGTCAGTCCTTTAGGGTTTGTCACATACGTCAAATAAGTATGACATAGTCAAACTCAGACACCAGACAGTAATTTGAAAGTCACCATTCAAATTGTGGACCAACAAAAAACATAGTCCAATCAGTCATCAAGTCAAAAATTAGTCAAATTGTCAAAACAATGTCAGCCTCGTCACTTTATGGTCCCCTTCAAGATGCGTCCTTCTTGGAATTAGACCCCATCAAAATGTCATTTTCCTTTTCAGGATGTGTCTTTCCTGATGGCAGGCTTTGTCACATTGTCATTGGCCTTTTCAGGATGTGTCCTTCTTAACAATAGGCATCATCAAACTGTCAAACTATCAAATCATCAAACTATCAAATCGTGAAGCAATCAACCTTTGACAAACAAATATTAGCAAACAAATTGAATGGTTGTTGACTTTGTTGGTCTATTTTGTCTTATCTTTTTATTGTTTTGTCTCTTGGTCCTATTACTAGCCACCTCGAGGATGTCCCATGAAGGATTTAGAGGTACGATGATGTCTCATGACCTAATTTTCCTTGATTGTTGTCTTTGGTGTGTCTTGACAAAAAGACTGGGGCAACTTAGCCCTTAGTATGAGTTAGGACATTCCTTGTCTATGATTGTCTATTTTTCACAAGTGGATGACCTTACACACCTTGGTCTATGTCATATCATGGTGTTTTTTGTCCATTTGTCACATTTTACCACCCAATGATGATTGTGTAATGCCTATGATGGTATTTGGAAAAATATTGAAGTATTCCTTTTTCATCCCACCATCCATGTCTTCTGCACTAACATTTCTTCTATTCCTTCATCCTCTAGTCTTATCATCCATTTCAAGAGCACCCTTTTGTTCTTTGAACCCGCTTTTCCTCTCAAGGGGGCATACCACTACCTCCTTGTTATCCTTCCTCTCCTTACCTTCACACTAGGGCATATTTTTTGACTTGTTTTCTTTGACACGACGTGATAAACCACATTATTTCTAAGAGGGGAAAAATGTAGACACATAAAAAATGGCCTAGACCAGCAAACCAAATTTTTCTATGTCAAACGTCTTCCTCACATAATTCAATCATTTCCTAATGTCATAATTCCTAATTATTTCTCTATGATTATTATATTCATTTATTTAAACACATCACTAATTAATCTTTGCTCCTCCTATAATTAAATAAATTTCTAATTTGTTTAATTACTCATTTTTGGCTACAAATTAAATAATTACCATTAATTATTTAATTTGTTTATTATCCTTTTCTCCTTCAATCAAATAAAATTATTCATTTAACCCACTTTCATCCCACGAGTAAATAATTAAAATAATTATTTATTGTCTTTTGTCTTATTCCCATTTATGAATTAAACCATTATTTGATTCCAAAATTCAACCTTCCTCCATAAATTAAATAATTGTTATTATTATTTGATTTTCCAACTACCTCTTTTTCTCCACCATTGATTTAATTGCTTTCAATTAAATCTCAACCCTTCATTTCAAAGCTTTCCCTAACTTTGACCTAATGTTTCCCTAACCCTAATGCTCCTCATCACATTGAATCCCGGCCTTTGATCTTAGGTTTTTATAAACTCTTAATCCTAGCCATCCATTCTCAATTTGGCATTCTTTAAAAGGCTCTCTCTCAAGTCATTTTAGACAAAGAGTTATTTTCAGCAATACACACATAGCATGCTTGAGAATTTGAGTACTTGAGCACAATTCTTTGATATTTTGCTTGTCTTGATCATAGGCTATGGTTGCACTTCAAATCTGAGGGTAATCATACAATTTGCAGCAAGATGGAGAAGGCCAATGGAGGCTTGAAAACTAGGTGATATTATTTCAATATTCTTATGCTTCTTGCTATCCATTGTGCTCTATTGTTGATTAGGGTTTAATATGTTATTCTATTTGCTATTAATAAGAAAAATCTTTCCCTAGTTATAGTTGTTTTTAGTAACAACAAGGTGATGATTAGTGAGCTCAAGACACGGCTTTCTAGCACATTTGATATGAAGGACTTGGGGGTTGCAAAATATATTCTTGGGATGGATATCATTAGAGATCAAGTTCACAAAAAGCATTGGTTAAGTCATAGTAAGTATGTTGATACCATTTTGCAAAGCTTTAATATGCATGATTGTAAGCCACTTAGTATTCCATTTCTGGTTGGTAATAAGTTGAGCTTAGATATGTGTCCTAATTTTGATGATGATTTTGATGATATGTCTATGGTTCCTTATGCTAGTTTCATTGGTAGTTTGGTGTATATATAATAGTTTTCACTAGACAAAATATAGCCCAAACAATGGGAGTTCTGAGAAATTTTATGTCTAACCCTGATAGAGAGCATTGGACTTTTGTTAAGTGTGTGTTTAGATATTTTCAAGGTACTTTTGATTATTTTTTGGTCTATCATGGTACTAAAGATGTGGTCAAGTCATTAGACATACAAGGATTTGTTGATGCAAAATGGGCAGGTAACTTGGATAGTTGAAGGTCCACCAGTGGCTATGTATTTACTTTGTTTGGTGGTGTGATGATTTGGATGAGTAAGAGGCAGCCTACAATTGCATTTTTTACCACTGAATTAGAGTATATAGTTTCTAAACATACCTCTAAGGAAGTGGTATGGTTACAGAGGCTTGGTAATGATATTGGTTTTGACTGTAGGACAGTGAGGATTGGATGTGATAGTCATAGTGCTATTTGTTTGACCAAAAATCCTATGTATCATGCTTGTAATAAGTATGTTGATGTTCAATATCACTTTGTGTGAGAGATGGTTGAGAATGGTATGGTCTTGATTGAAAATTTTGACACTTTGAATAATGTTGTAAATTCTCTTACGGAGCTAGTGACCATGGTTAAGTTCTCTTGGTGCAAGAAGACCATGGACCTTGATCATTGTGCTTGATTTTATGTTTTTTATCTCTTGGATGTAATTACAATATATAATATCAAGTGGGAGAATTTTAGGATAAAGTGGCATTAACCTTGTAATCCTATGTCATTTGTATGGCTCCACATTCCTTGGAATGTGTTCTAGGGGACATGAGAGAAAAATATTAAATTTTGGCAAGTTGTAATTATATTTTAAAGACAAGATTTAATTTTAGTTGAGGTTACACATAAAATATGGATAAGTCATCTTTCCTAGGTGTCCAAAATGGACTATAGAAGGTTTTGGATGGGGCTCCCAAGATTGTAGAAGAAAAGGTGTTTGTTGGTGTTCCACTAGGGACTGGAAAGGTCATTGAAGCATCCGGAAAGAAAGGAGTTGGATAGGATATCAGTTAGACACCCATGTGGGAGTCTTGAATTTCCAATTAATATTTTATTGTCTTTTAACTATCCAAGAATAGGGGCATGGGATTTTGCAGGTGGTTTTGCACCTATTGTTTTGGTTTACCATTCATGGTTTTACCTCCCATAATTTCTATAAATTGGAGCCATGAGATGGTAGTTTTAAAGGTTGAGTTCTTGCAAGTAATATGGCATTTTTGGGTTGATCAAAGATCAATAGTGAAGTGTATTATTATGTATTCTAATTTGAAGATTAATAATATACTTGCCTTATTTTCTTGTGTGGATTTTTTTCTCGAAAGAGTTTCTCCACATAAATTTGGTGTAACATTGTGCTTGTTGATTTTTTATATTGTGGTGTATATTTCAATCACATGTTTAAATCTGATTTGGTAATTTTATTTTAAGATCTTAATTCACTTGTATAAGTTCATATTGTAGCTTTCCTTCCCCTTTTTTTCAACAACCCCTACACTTCATAATGTACATGAGGCCTTGTTTATATAGGTAAGGTTGAGAGATAAGACAAGACAATATTGTGACAAGTGCCTTAATCCTATTTCATGACAACTAAAAATAAGATAGGATCACATGACTATCAGTGAATTATAGAAATATTCATAAATCCCTAAGTAAACTTAACATGTGAACATGTGCAAATAGGACCTACTAGGTGAAATAATTGGGTAAATACCACATTCATTCCAACACCCCCCTTAAGTGAAACTTTGGGAGAAGTAAACAAATAAAGAATGAAATTATGATGCAAATATGGGTCTCAAAGACTAGGAAATGTTAGGTACCCATTTACAAATGATCTCTCACAAATGGAGTAAAGGAGGAAAACCTTGTGGGAAAAAAAAAACTTTGCAAAAGAGAGAATGCAAGAAAATAATCATGTGCAAGTGATAGAATAAGTGATGAATGGAGGACTCAACATGACTCCCCAAGGACTAAATTCATCACAAATACATAATAGATATCCCCCCATAGGAGATAAATATTGAGCTTATAGTGAGTTCTTGAAGATAAAAGACAATCCAATGCTTGCAAACAATATGCCTCCCCTTGGGAAGAAATAATTCCAATGGATGATGTATAAGAAACTTCAACTCTAAGAAGAGAGATGGGGGAATAAGTCTCATCATGGGTGTCTCTAAAAACTTATCAAGTATTTTCATGCTAGTGTATGACACAAAAAATATGTGTTATTCCAATCAATAAGATGATAAATCAAGACTATGTGGAAAATCATGAACAACAATCTTCAAAGACAATGATGGTTTGAAAATAGTGGTCCAATAATTATTATCGATGAGATTAAGATCCCGAATTCTATCCTCTAGATATGTAATATGAGACTTACAAAACAAATCTTATATACTTGTTAAGCACTCACCCACAAAGCTAAATATGAAAGACTGTGATAATATAGATGAGTAGGAATGAGGGGAGTATCAATCATTGATTATACACAAGGAATCAATGAAGGCGAAGATAAATAACTATTTTGTAAGGATGGGAAGGAGAATCTAAAGAAATATCATCATCCTCATATTTTGAAGATGCAAATCTCTCCAGAAAATCAAAATCCTTAATAGTATCATAGTCATATGGTATATTTTCTAAATCATCAACTGCTATAAGATAGTATAAAATGGGATCATATGAAAATGGTTGTGTATCATAATCTCTATATATCTCCCAAAATGTGGTCCTCTGGTCACAATGACACTCAATATGTGCAATAGAATTTCAAGTGTCATCAACAACATGTAAACCAATCACTCCTATAATATGTTCCTTTTAGTTGTCCAAAAAAAATTTCTTGCAAGGAATACCTAGCTGAGGAACAAGTCCATAGAAATGTGACAAAATATGAAGCCAATGGATATGTTTCAAGATGTCATATCTCCATTACTTATAGTTTCCCCTTTTCAAGATGATCAAAGAAGGATGGAATGGAATGAAAAACCCATAATGAACTAAGATAGATCTCCAAATTTACAAATACAATAACCCTTAATAGTAATTAGAAACTCTCAAATATGATGAATACTAAAAATGAAGCCCCCCAAAAAAGATATAATTTCTCTAGGTGTCGAGATATCAAAGTAATCAATCAAAATGAGATATTTACAATAAACCAAATAAAATATACTTGGGGATACATACATAAAAATTACATGGATAGATCTAGAGAGATCCTCAACTCCTTTCCAATGCCACAAGAATTATGAAAATTGGAAAAAATAAATAAAATATTATGAGCTCGAAGGTCAAAATGGGAGATCTAACTTCAATTAATAATAAATTATTCTAAAATAAAAATATAATAATGATACCTACACCACTAGAAATTATATAGAGCCATCTTTTCAATTACTATAAAAATTCAAAAAAATGATACCTAGGTGGAAATTTATGGTTCCCAACAAATAGCTCCTTTATGCAAGAAAAAGTGGTCCTTTACACTATTTCAACAATGGAAATAGGTGTTCCCATTATAATAGTGGTGAATCTTAGTGGCATCACTTGTTTTAGTACTGATGGGTGGCATATTGGGATTGGGCCACTCTGGTAGTGCTTCAGTGTGAAACGTTGATGGTAGAGTCAGCTTTGGCAACAATGTGTAGTGGAGTTTACAAATCACCCTCAAATCTAAGGAGTTTACAAATTTGGAGCTCTAATACCATGTAAGAGTTGATAGTGAGCTCTAATACCCTAAGATCACTTGCAAAATAAAAGATAATATTTCACAAGAGAGTAGAGAAAGAGGATAGATTTCTTGATATGGATGTAATAATGTACAATGATCAATGTGGATCAATGATAATAATTAATCCTACATTGCATAGCATATATGAGGCCTTTCTTATATAAGTAAGGTTGAGAGATAATAGGTCAAGACAATATTGTGAAAAGTGTCTTAATTATGTCAGGAGACAACTAAAGATAAGAGAAGATAACATGGCTACTAGTGACATATAAATATTTCTAAACCCCTAAGTATACTTAACATGTAAACATGTGTGAATTGGACCTACTAGGTGAACTAAGTTAGGTAATATACCCTGTTCATACCAATAATTTTGATTACATTCCTATTATTCATGTGTTATCTTTCTTATGGACATATTCATGGCATTATCTCATGCCTAGATTATTCATATGTTCCTATGATCATTTCTTGAACACCATACCAATTATATTGTACCTCTACTTGACCATTATCACCTTAATAATTGACCATATTAGAAGCAACATTATACCTTGATTAATTCTAGCTCATATGTTATCACACATATAATTCTATATTACATTTATTTTACATGATATATTCACTTGCATGCTTATACATTTACTTTCTCCTCTATTTCCCTACATGTATGTTGTATGCACTAATTACATGGGGCATATATAATCACTAATTGGATGTTGCATTTATAATTTTTTAAAATTATATATGAACTTATATTAAATTTAGTTTAGTTTCAAAATTAAATATAATTTTTTATTTTAATTATGTAAATATTTAGACATGGATGTTCAGAATTATCATCTTTCTAAGCAATCTGATGAACATGATTGCTCTATAAATAATATATATTTTGATACCATTTAGAGGTTAGATAATGCATTACATTGTCTAGACCAAAATAGACATAAGACCCCCAAACCTATCAAATAGAGATAGTATGGTCACTATCTAAGATAAGATTGCATGTATGATTGACATCATTCAATCATATAACCCCTATGATGATATTAGTATTGATCAATTCTATGTTTCACTTTCTATAAGTGTTATTGGTCATTAGAAATGGTCATCCATTAGTAGGTGAGTTTTATTAGACATGGTTCATGGCCTATTCCCAAATTTTATGTGGGACATGATAGAGGAGTGAGGTTATTCGATCATTAGGTGCATGGATCCAATTATGGGTCCATTTATTTATCCTATATGGTTGGGATCTCATCATAGATGGCCTCATAATGATGAGTTTCCACTATACTTCTATAAAAAAGATGAATATTTTCATTTATATTTAGATGTTGACTATACATGTATCCCTACACATGTTGGACAGGGGAGAGGGAGGTTTGATGATAAACCTTAGTAAAAATAAGCATATTTTACATCATTGATGAACAAGAGGGAATTAAATAGTCTAAACATGTTGGTTCTTCCAAAATATTTGGAATTAAGAGCAATTAAAAATCTAGCACTCACCCCCTTAAAATGTGGAATTTTTCAAAGTATAGCCACCATTTTTCATGGGGTTGATAAATTGACATATGATCATGTTAGTAGATATATGTTGCATCTATGGATTACCATTCCTCACATCAAGGTCACAACAACCAACTATGATCCTTTCATTTGCATTGATATAGCATTTCCATGTGATGTGGTGTGGAAGATGGAGAGGATTATTTGTGTAGGTTGAACACTTGTCTCACCCACAATCTATTAGATGCATACCTATTCATCAACATAGAGTATGGAATCCCACTTTATGTTGTGTCTACACATATCAAATTATATCTTGATAAAAAAATGGGTTACAATGAGGTAGTTGCATAGGGTTGAAGGGGACATCAAGATGTTCCAATTGATTCTATGACCCCCCTCATGTTCCTAATCGGGTTGAAGTTACACCTAACTTTGTATGAGGATCACATAAAAGGTCTCATTTTTTGTGATAGTGCATTGATTCTAGACTTGGCACCATCTACAAGTACCACCATGTCCCTTCATTATTCTTAGCTCAGTGGGATTGGCAGGGCCATCAGTGTTGCAACTAAGGTAATATACTACAAAAAAATCATGTATTTTATTTGATTTTATAATTTTTAGTTTCATCAACATAAATTGAATCATGTTTGAGTTGATTCTTGATTAATATAATATGTATTAGGTGGTTGGTCATATTTCATAGAGTCTACTAGGCTTTGGATGTTTATAGTATGTTGGTTATCAAATACATTATTATGAGGTATAAATCACCTAGAATTTAAGTGCACATAGTTTTAAATTGAAAGTAATTTTTTAATATGTAACCATGTACCAATAATTTAGCTCTCTACCACAAGTTTGTTGAGAATTTGTTGAAGATGATTTAGCATTGTTTTCATTGATGTCAAAACCTTGGATCTGGAAGGTTGTGCTCTAGATGATGAACAGACTTAATCTATCATATCGTATGCTATGATGTTACGCAATGTGGATATTATCCTTGATCCAGATATGGCAGTACTTCTTTTTGGGACATTTATTGAATTCAGTTGGTGTAGAATAATGAAGTATAATATTTTGATGTTGGTTGTTGTGCTCAAAGCCTACTTCAGGTAACCTTGCTAGCCGAAACTTCATGTAGCATGTTGCAAGTTTTTGTATGTCAAATTGTGGTTCTTTGGTTAACACTGAAATTGATGATAATCAAGATTTGGTCTTGGTTGTGGCATCCTCATTGGCTCTAAAATATATTTCATGTAAATCAAAGTTTTCTATCTCTTGGAAATTATGCTATCTTATGTATGACCTATTTTTGGTCTCTTGGTAACATGGTAAGAAGATATTTATGTGTGACCTATCTTTTGGGTCCAATGTTAGCATGCAAGGTCTTATTGAATATTTTAAGGTTGTTCTTCATGTTGACATGCCTTGTGGTGATCTAAATTCAAATGGTGTTTGGCCGAATTAGAAGACTATGAAGATATTGTGTGTGGTTGACTTATTTATGTTCTGTAGGTATACATATATATAGAGAGAGAGAGAGAGAACATCTTTTTGATTGAATATATAGAAGCATGGAAGAAGTATGATGTGTGTGAGCAAATAAAAGAGTGCAAGTGTGTGAATAGATAAAAGAGTGTGAAGGAAGGAGTAATCTATTTTTGTAGAAGGTTGTGCGAAGGTTATGGAAGGAAGATGTGTAGTAGATTATTAACTGGGTCTATTGGAGACAAAAATTGTGCTCTTAACCAGAATTGAACTCATGCATATGTAGATGCAACTTCATCAAATCACTTTTTTCAGTGAGACTATTTTGTAATCTATTATTTTGTATTTGGCTAGTGAGCCCACTAGCAGTGAGCCACCCTACAGTGAGCAACTTGGCAGTGAGCCCTTGTAAAAATCACCTTAACCAGTGTCACCTTAACCGGTGCTTTATAATTGAGAATTAGAATTCTTTGTGGTTTTTCCCTTCTTGGGTTTCCACATAAATTATGGTGTTCATTGTGCTTGGTGTTTTTGTGTGCATTCATGTTCATATCTATTTGATTAATTTTTCATTGGTATAAGTCTACTCTGGATTAATTAAAGAAAAGAAAATTATTGTTAGGATAACTTACTCACCCCCCTCTCAGTTATCCTGACTGTTCAACAATTGGTATTAGAGCTTGGTACCTTGTAGATAGAACTTAACTGCTTAAGGGAGATCTTGGAAATTTGAACAGATGGCAGGAGCTTATCACTTTGAGGAAGAACTGAAAATAATGTTAGATGATATGGAAAGCATGGAATCTAAAAATGAAGACTTGAAAGAAAATATTAAGGAAGCAAATACTTGTATCTCAAAGCTAAGGGAGAAAATTTTGAAATTCAAAGCAAGATATAGAGAGATAAGTCACGAATTAAAGGAGTCAAAGAAAAGCATTTCTAGATTTAAAGCAGCAACTGGATGAATGCAAAAAGACTGAAGAAAATATCAAAGGTACCATCAAACAGAAATCAGAAGAAAATGAGAAGCTAGATCAAGAATTAAGAAGGTTGGAAATAGAATCAAGATTATGTGAAAGCAGCATAATTTTGGATCAACTTTTGTCCCTACAGAAATGTCACAAGGATAAAGGAGGACTTGGATTCACCAGTGAAAACTCAAATCAAAACACTATGAATGAAGACAAAGTAGTTGAATCTAAAGCAAGATCAGTTGTAACAAGCAAGGTCTAGAACTCTAATGCACCTACAAAAATACTTTCGGTCAGGCAACCAAATGCTCAAAGGTACTTATCATTCAATGGTCACTGTTTTCTATGCAAAAATTTTGGACATAAGGCTATAGAATGTACAATCAAGATGGAACCGAATACTCAATGCTTTAATTGTTACAAGTTTAATCATAAAGCAAGTCATTGTAGAAGAAAATTATCTAATCCGACAAGAAGGAATGGAATGAACAATCTCTTTCATGGTTATTGATATTTATGCTATGGTTATGGTCACAAAGCTAATCAGTGTAGACCTAGGGTTCACTCGGCTAAGTTAGGACAAAGATGTTACAAGTGCAATCAACTTGGACACTATGCTAACACATGCAAATATACTACTCCGAAAAATCCTGAGAACAAAAAGAAGGTTACAAAATCAAATGAATCTAAGAAGAAGATAGACATGGTTTGGAGGAAGAAGAAAACAAGTGTGGAGAACACTTATATGTGGTACTGGATCCCAGTACATGCCCTACTGGTATCTAAGCCAATCTGCCTTGGATCAAGGGGAGTTTTGCATTGCATATCCTGTTAGTTCCCCATCTCCAAAGTAATATTAATGTTATTTTTAACATGATTAAGTTTGATCTGGTTCATGATAAATGATGAAGCTTAATCTGGCTTATTGAAAAGTGAAGTACAATTGTTGGCATCATCAATGTGCTTTTTTTTACGGCGAAATCATTATGAGTCATTAAGAATAAAAGGTGGGAGTTTTCAAAATAATTTCTCACGGTTTTCAAAGAACAAGAAGAAGAAGTTTCATTGAGCAATAAAGAGTTTGAAGAAGATAAGCATGACGATGGAATCTATTAATAGAGGATCGAGTGGTGATATTCTACCAAAGTTGAAGGGAGTTGAGTTGGATGAGTTTGATCATCAGAAGATGAAGGAAATGGAACTAGGGTTGAAGATGGATGAATTGCAGAATGTACAAATACTTTGGGTATGGATTTATGGGGAGAATTTCCCTGGTTTACAGACAAAGAATCTATCTTGTTCCTATTGAGTTGATTCAAGCATGGAAGCATTGTTTTTGGACAAACCCTATCTGATCACGAAGGAAGCCATTGAAGTTATTACTACTTTGTGTAGTGTTGGTGACCTCCTTGGGAAGAAAACAGTGAAATACAGAGATGTGGATGAACTTACTCGTATCAAAAAAGACCCTTGGGCTCTACTGATAAATACCATTGTCGATCCTGCAATAAGGTATTTTGCTTACAACATCACTTATAAAGTCTATTTCAGAAATCATGAAGGTTCTACTTTGGCTATTATTGTATATCTTGCACACATGATTGAAGGAAATTAAGCAGTTTGATTTGTGTAGCCTAATAATGGAAAACCTAATTGATAATGTCAGAATGTCTTTGGTTGAGATTTATCCCTTCCAATTTGGATCTCTACTCATATGTTTGGTATTTTACTTTCTGAGTTCGCTACCAGAAAAGGAGAATGTTAAGTGGAAGTATAGCATCCCTATCGGAAAGAAAGTTTATAGGTATTTGGAATGTATGGAAGATAAAGCAAATGCATGAAAAGTTTATTTCTCATCCTTGTAGATGAATTTGTGCTATGGTGTGATAGTGTCCAGTCATTTTGAGGAGGGTTCCTCCTCCGGTAAGGAGTTGGAAGTTGTTATTGGTGGTTCCCCTCTGGAACCTAAAAATAGGAAATTTAACATAGAAGGTGTCATCACTATCTCAAAAGAAAAGGAGAACGAAGAAGAGTCTCTGCCTAGATTTGATTATGTCGATCCAGATGATATTCGGTCGGTGTTAGATGAAGGTGATATGAAGAAGGTTGGTGAAATGTGGTGTGCCAGCTCTCCAATTAGAAGGCTTAAAATTGATGATGCTTTGGTTGATTATCTACTCAAAAAGGGTATTACTATTTCAGATGTTTCTGACTTGTTACCGGATAATCTAGTTGTTGAAGAAAGGATGTTGTTGGAAGGACCTAAAGGACATAAGTTCGAAGCTATGATTGAGAGAAGGTGTGTCAAAGCTAAACATAAGTTATCCAAACACATTGGTGAGACAAGAGAATGCATTAAGGAGATGTCTGACATCTATAGGTATTGTCTCTGATGGCCTGCTACTATTGATAATTTTAGAAGCAGAATTGAAGCTATTGAATTTGAGATGAATAATATTGGAAAGATTTTTTATTTATTCAAAGAAAAAGATGGAAAACAGAGAATAAGAGTTGGTGAGTTGCAAGTAGAGTTATTAATTATTCAGAGACAAAGGGAAGACTTGGTTAGAACTTTTTGTTTGGTCAAGGAAATTGTTGAGGTTCGATTGGATCATCTCTCTAGGATACTCTCTGATGTAGAAGATTGTGAATGAAAATGCCTATCTCAAGACTGGTAATCCTCATTTATATTGTTGACTATGTTGGATAGTATGAGTGCTAGATTGGATTTTGTGGTGCTAGCTTGGAAGAGGATTCTTCCAATTGTGAGAGAAAGGTACGAGAAAATATTTCATGTGAAAAGTGTTATTTTTACTTGAGTTCCTGAATGTTCAAATTTTGGCCCTTTTCCTTTGATGGAAAAAAGGGGGAGAAAAATGAAGAGGAAAACAAAAACAAAAAGAGGTATTGAATTTTTGGACAAAGGGGGAGTACTTGGAGTTTTTGGGGTTTGCAGTTTTGGAGTTGGAGTTGTGGAGTTTTGTGTTTTTGAGTTTTTGTTGTTTTTCCATCAATGCCAAAGGAGGATATTGTTGAGAAGTTGTTGAAGATGATTTATCATTGTTGTCATTAATTTCAAAACCTTGGATTTGGAAGGTTGTTCTCTAGATGATGAATAGACTTAATCTATCATATCGTATGCTATGATGTTATGCAGTGTGGATATTATCCTTGATCCAGATATGGTAGTACTTCTTTTTGTGACATCTGTTGAATTCAATTGATGCAGAATAATGAAGTCTAATCTTTTTATGTTGGTTGTTTTTCTCAAAGCCTACTCTGGGTAACCTTGCTATCTAAAACTTCATGTAGCATGTTGCAAGTTTTTGTATGTCAAATTGCGGTTCTCTGATTGACACTAGAATTGATGATAATCAAGATTTGTTCTTAGTTGTGGTGTTCTCATCAGCTCTGGAATATATTTCATGTAATTCAAAGTTTTCTATCTCTTGGTAATTATGCTATCTTATGTATGACCTATTTTTGGTCTCTTGGTAACATGGTAAGAATATATTTATGTGCAACCTATCTTTTGGGTCTGGTGTTAGCATGTAAGGTCTTATTAAATATTTTAAGGTCGTTCTTCATGTCGACATGCCTTGTGGTGATCTAAATTCAAATGTTTTTTGGCCGAATTAGAAGACTATGAAGATATTGTGTGTGGCTGACTCATTTATGTTCTACGGGTATACATTTTAAGGTTGTTCTTCATGTTGACATGCCTTGTGGTGATCTAAATTTAAATGGTGTTTGGCTGACTTAGAAGACTATGAAGATATTGTGTGTGGCCAACTTATTTTTGTTCTACGGGTATACATATATATAGAGAGAGAACATATTTTTGATTGAATATATAGAAGCATGGAAGAAGTATGATGTGTGTGAGCAAATAAAAGAGTGAAAGTCTACGAACAGATAAAAGAGTGTGAAGGAAGGAGTAATCTATTTTAGAAAAAGGTTGTGCAAAGGTTATGGAAGGAAGATGTGTAGAAGATTCTTAATTGAATCTACTGCAGACAAAAATTGTGCTCTTAACTGGAACTAAACTCATGCATATGTAGATGCAACTTCATCAGTTCACTTTTTTTAGTGAGACTATTTTGTAATATGTTGTTTTGTATTTGGGTAGTGAGCCCACCAGCAGTGAGCCACCTTGCAATGAGCAACTTGGCAGTGAGCCCTTGTAAAAATCACCTTAATTGATGCCACCTTAACCAGTGCTTTATAATTGAGAATTAACATTCTCCGTGGTTTTTACCTTCTTGGGTTTCCACGTAAATTCCGGTGTTCATTGTGCTTGGTGTTGTTGTGTGCATTCATGTTCATATCTATTTGATTAATTTCTAATTGGTATAAGTCTACTCTAGATTAATTAAAGAAAAGAAAATTATTGTTATGATAACTGATTCACCCCCCCTCTCAGTTATCATGATTGTTCAACAAAGTTTTCTAACTTTAAATGCATGTACATATCATAGGTTCCTAGAACATCTCATGCCTCTATTCAAATTCATATCTAGTATCCTCTACATGATGAAGGTGGATGCCAAGTAAAGGTCTTATATAAAAGAAAAATTAATTAACTAAGTTAAACATTATATGCATACATTTCATATTTCTTTTCAACTTCAAAAAAACATATTTAATTGTGTGCATGTTTGTAGATATATTTTATTATATTCGGATATGTACTTTCATGTGCAAGGCACATACAACTTAGGACAAGGCTCTAGACATGGTTTTAGTAGCCTTGGACAAAGCAAGGCTCAATCCATCCATAGACATATATATCATGTACATGTACTTGTTTATATTTATATCATGTGTGTATATGTATGCATATTTAGATGTTTAGTTGTAGACTTGTACATCTATCTATTTTTTGAAATATATATATATATATATATCTTACTAATGAAATTATATCCTACAAATGCACATATGTTACATTTTTTTTAAAACAATTATAAAATAATATTTTACAATTTAAATTTTGTTAATTTAACAAATATTAATTATATATTAATTTACAATTGATATAAAAAAAATTACAATTTAAGTTGTTAATTTAATATAATATAACACAACCAAACTAGATAGCATAAATAAGCCTTGAAATGACACAAATTTATGCTCTATAAATTAATAAATATGATAAAGGATTTATTATAATAAGATGCAATGTATAAAAATATTTTATTGGAATTCATGCTCTATGATGTAATTCAATTTTATGTTATAAGACATTAATTTGAAGGTACAACATATAAGGGCATTTTTTTTTGGTTCAAAACCATAATTATACTTCTAATTTGTCTGCTTATGATTTTGATTTTTATTATGTGCTTCTGAACCTAATGTGTAGCATTAATATTTATAATTTTGGGCTTCAAAATATTGTTTCATTAGTACATAAAAATGGGGGAACATAGAAGCAACACTAGAATTTGTTGTACTAAGCAATTCAATCCAATATTCTTCTCCTTGCACCTTAGTATAGTATCCCTTTGATAAATTAAATGGTTTGAAGTAATTTGAAGATATTCCACATGTAAAAAATAAAAAATGTGTGCCTATTATTTTTATCTTACACGGATTTTTAATTTTTCTAGACCTTGATTGAATTATATGATAGTATACAACAATAAAGTATTTAGGTGACAATCTAAAATGAATTAGGGCTTTATCATGTTGTAAAATAAATAGTATTAAAATTCAATTTTCATATTTAGATTAATGAGTAATAACCTTTCGGGGACCAAGAAGTTTGGGAGCATATAATGAGTGTAAATAGTAGATTCGATAGTTAAGTCTATGTGACTAAGGAACAAGGATGTAAATCTTAAATAAGCTCTGTATGCTAGATGTCAACCTTTTTTAGAGATATCTACCATTTAATATTATATTAATGTGACAAGTGTTAGGGATACATATTTAATATCTACTCTTCAGTACCAATACTATAAGGTTCAAATACTCAACCACATTATGTTACACTTTGATTCATTATAATTAACTAAAGATAAAATTTATGAAAATAAATTATATTTATTTTAGTTTGTGGTTTCAATGAGAGGGTTGCTATTTTTTGCTAATAAAATTATTAATTTTATTTTTTAAATCATATATATGTTCTATAATTTATATAATTAAATATTTTATATAATTTTTAAAATATTTTATTTTTAACAATAATTATAATTTACTAGTTTTTTAGCATTTAAAAGCTCTAAATTTTAATTTCAGCAATATTGTTTGATTAAAATGTAAATAATTCTAAATTGAATTATTATCATTATAAACTATTTTATACTTCACTTTTTTAATTTAATAATCAATCAAAAGTCATGTTCAATAATTTTATTTTTGGTTTACTTATCTTTTCTCAAAAATATATGTGAAAAAAATGTATTCATAAAATTTAATGAATAATGTATTTATTAAATTTTAAGAATTAAAAAGATACCAATACAATACTCACAAAAAAATGTCAGTGGTAAAAATGAACACCCTCTTAGTCTATGATGGACCAAGTCTAGAATGAAAAGATAGTAATAGTCTATATTGGGTGAAGACAAAACATCAATAAACATAAAAATCCTCTAAAAAATGAGTGTAGTACCAATAGGAGGGGGGTCAACTCATTTAAATTTTCTCAAAAATTAGTAGGTAAGGAACCATCATCAATAGTTTCGTGAGACTTATCTCTTTCTCCTAGTGTCCATCTAAGATAGAGAGAACAAATATGACAAATTGCTAGTTCTAGGTGAGGGGAAGCACACCCATGAAGAGAGGTGGAAGATGGTCAAGAAGGCTAAGATCACTAATGTACTTCACAATTAGATGCTTGAGATTGAGAGCTTTGAAACAAAGATCCATGAAGATTGACTATGACCATGCCTATGACCATAAGATAGGGAAGAGATAACAACTATTATAAATTACACTCTATTATATATTTTCCAAAAACTATCTTATCATACACACTTATTTTTGTCACTACTATCTTTTACTTCTTTCTCACTACATTGATTGACCTTTTTTATACATTTTATCATTACCTCTCCTTGTGATGATTCTATAATCTTTTACTATTTGTATTTTTCAATATTTTTATTTATTTTGAAAAAGCATAAAAAAAAAATTAATAGTAATAAATAATAGCAATAACTAAATATCACATGTTTAGATGGACATTAACCCACATTTAGAACAGTCATCTCCATATCAAAGTATGAATCATTCCATATGTGGAAGCTAGGTAGAAGAATATGTAGTCTAAACAAAATGCACCAAGTGATAGAGGAGTTGAGGGAGAGGTTACGCCTACATTGCCAAAGAAAGACTTAGCTTAACTTTAAGATCTTCCCACATTCCAAACTCTTCCACTCCTCTACGACTTAAGGCAAGGGCAATATAGTGAAAAGTTTCAGAGCTACCCACGTTTCATAGTTGAAACTGCTCTTGTGCTACCAATCCAGCGTATGGATGTAGCCATACATTGGTGAACCACATAATTTTGATTTGTCATTGTACACTTTTGTGTATGTGTTCTATTATTTCTTGATTGTTGTTCATTTTATTGTTATTATAAATTTCTCAAAAATTGGTATCTGAGTGAATTTGAGAAGAGATGGAGGATACAGATAAGTGGAGGATTAAAAAATTCTTGGGTTGGAACTTTGGAATGTGGAATTTGCAATTGGAAGTATTTTTTATTCAAGGATATCTCTCAATCATGTTAGAAGGAAAAGTGAAGAAGCCAGATGCAATGTCCGATGAAGATTGGAGAAATTAGAAAAGATGGAAATGTCAACAATAATCCTCTCTCTATCCAAAAATATGTTATTTAATGTTGCAATAGAGAAAACAACAAAAGGATTGTGAGAAAATTTGTTTGACATGTATGAGATAGATTTCACATCAAATAAAGTTTTTCTAAAGAAGAAATTGTACAACTTGAAAAAGAAAGAAAGCGGTAATGCACTCAAACCATTTAAATGAATTTAATACACTAATCAAATAATTAATTATGTGAGCATAAAATTGGATGATAAAATCAAGGCCATTTTTCTATTATGCTCTCTACTTGATAGCTAGGAAGGATTTGTTATGGCTATTAGCAACTTGATGTCTAAGAAAGAAGGGAAGTATATTAAAATTAGATGTTGTTGTCAATGAGGATATGAGAAGGAAGAATCAAGGTACTTCATCGGGTGAAGCCTTGATAATCAGAAACAAGGAGATGACAAGAACGAGGGAGGTATAACCATAGAAGAAGATCAAAGTCCAGTAAGAGATCAAACTCAAGAGGCAGAAATGTTAGTTGCTAGTATTGTGGCAAAGAAGGCCACATCAATAAATTGTTGGTCTTTCAAGAAGGCTAAAACTCAGTCCAAATAATATGAGGTAAATACAACATATGAAGAAGATGTGGGTGTTCTTGTTCTATCAATAAGAGAAGCTGCAACAGATGTTTGGGTGCTTAATTTTGGAGCATCTTTTCATGCCACTTCGTGCCAAGAATACTAAAACTATCAAAATAGTAATTTTGGTAAGTTTATCTTGGTGATAATGAACCTTGTGATATTATTGGAAAAGGAGATATTTTTTGAAACTAAAAAATGGAAATAGTTAACTACTACGGGATGTCAAACATGTCTCTCAACTCAAAAGAAACTTAAATTCAGCCAAGCAATTGGATGTTGAAGGATGTAGTGTCACTTTCAAATCAAGTATATGGAAAGTGAAAAAGTAGCTTTGGTAATTGCAAGGGGAAGCAAATTTGCGCTTTGTACATGCTAGAGATTCATGTTGAAGTTGGAGCTACAATGGAAGTTGCAGATAGTGGTACGAAACTTTGGCACAAGAGCCTTAGTCATATGAGCAAAAAGGGCCTTGAGATTTTGAACAAAAGGGATCAAATTCCATAATTGAAATCAGTTGATTTAGAGTTGTGTGAGAATCGTATCCATGGCAAGCAAAAGAGGATTAGCTTTTCTACCAAGGGACGTGAGAAGAAGACACAACCATTGGAGCTAGTGCATTCAGATGTATTTAGTCCCACTAAGGTAACTTCAATTGGTGGGTCTAATTATTTTGTTACTTTTCTAGATGATTGCACTAAGAAGGTTTGGGTTTATATGATAAATAGGAAGCCTGAATTTTTTGGAAAATTTAAGAACTTCAAGGCACTTGTTGAAAACAAGCTAGAAAAAAATAGTTCTTAAAATTTGATAATGTTGGTGAGTTTTATTTCATAGAATTTGATCTTTTTTTCTAGATAATGGTATTCAAAGAATAAAAATTGTCCTTTTCATCCCTAAAGAAAATTGTGCAGTTGAAAGTTTGAATAGAACAATTTTGGAGAGGGATCACAGTATGCTCTCCAATATTGGTTTGGGAAAACAATTTTGGATGGAGGTTGTAAATACAGTTGTCTATTTGATTAACCAAGTTCCATCCTCTCAGTTGGGTTTTGAAATTCCAGAGAAGTGGTAGGGAAGGAGAATTTCATATAGTCATTTGTGGGTGTTCGAGTGTGAAGCTTTTGTTCATATCCTATAGGAAAAAATAATGAAGGTCAATGCTAAACAAAATGGTGTACTTTTATTGGTTATAAAGAAAAACAATTTGGTTACGAGTTGTGGGATCCACTTTCTAAACAAGTTACTAGAAGCCAATATGTCACCTTCAATGAAAGAGTAATTTCACATTTATCTAAACATGGGAAGTCGATGAAAGAGTATGTGTCACTGGATGACATCACAAATGGAAATGATGTGTTAAATAATATTCTAGACCTATAATATAATAAAATCTTAGCACAAAACATAATTCCTAATTCTCTACTGACCAAAACTACTTCAAACTAGTAGGGAACTTCATTATCTTTGTTTCCTATTACAAGTTATGTGCCTGCTAAATAAAGCTTCTAGTGTTGGGTACAAATGACACTCCAACACAGTATAGTCCATATATTTTATTCACCTCCTTACATGTTATGCTGCCCCCTAACACTCATTTTTCCCCTGCACAAGATTTACCAAATCCCTCACAGCCCCCTATTCCATCGTGTACCTCCTTAAATATTTTGCAACCTTTTGACAAGTTTCCCTCTCTTGAATTGTAGCCTTTAAAAACCCTAATTCTACCTCATTATACCAATTTGATGAGCAACAGCTAAATTTGGATCAACCACTATTATCTTAGACTTTTTTGACTCATAACACTCAATCTCCACCTCAACAACAATCTCATGTTTATAATTCAGAACATGGTACTTCATGAGATTTGATTCCTCAATTGAGGAGATACACTAGAGAGAAAAAGCCTCCTAAAAAAATAAAATATTTTATTTACCATCTTATTAATTTCTAATCAAGATGAACCTACAATATTTGAACAAGATTATAATGACAAAGGTTGCACAAAATGGATGGAAGCTATGAAAGAATAAATGAGATCATTGATGGAAAATCGTACTTGTGATTTGGTTCCTCTTCCACCTAATTGGAAAGCATTGAAAAAGGTGGGTGTGCATATTGAAAGAATAAGGAAGCAAGAAGTGATACTGAGCCAAATTAGTGGTGAAAGGATTTGGTTAGCAGCAAGGTGTTGATTTCACTAAAAAAAATCATCTATAGTAAAAATGACTACTATTCAAGCAATGTTGGGATTAGCTATTGCTTATGATAGTGAATTGGAGCAACTTGATGTCAATATTGCATTTCTACATGGTGATCTGGGAGAAGAGTTATATATACAACAACTAGAAGGTTTCAAGAAAGAGGAACATGAAAATTTAGTTTATAGATTGAAACAAAGTTTGGATGGACTGAAACAAGCTCCACGATAATGCTACATCAATTTTGTTTCCTTCATGGTTAAGAAAAATTTCTCCAAGTGTGAATATGATCTTGTGTTTATTACAAAGTTTTGGAGAATAGTGAATTTGTGTTGCTTTTACTATATGTTAATGATATTCTAGTGACTAGAACTAACATGAATGTTGTTGGCAAGCATAAACAACAATTAGCTAACAAGTTTTTAATGAAGGATCTAGGGGTTGCTAAAAAAATTCTTAGAATGACAATCATAAGAGATAGGCAGGACAGAGAATTAAAATTGGCATGACAAAAGTATTTTAAAAAGGTTTTGGACAGGTTTCACATGAAGAATGTCAAGACTATCATGACTCCTTTAGCTAATCATTTTAGGTTATTCTCTTAGTTGTTTCCTAAGACACAAGAAAAAGAATATATGAAAGAAGTGCCTCATTCCTTTATTGTCAGGAGATTTATGTATGTGATGATTTGCACAAGACTTGGTATTGATCATGCAATGGGAGTGGTCAACAGGTATATGAGTAATCTTGGTAAAAAACATTGGCAAGCAATGAAGTGGATTTTGAGATATTTGAAGGTAATTTCACATCATTTCTTGAGATTTAAAGGGAAAGAGGCTTAGTTGCAATATTTTGTTGATTCTGATATGGTTGGTGACTTGGACATAAGGTGATCTACCACTTAGAGTTATGTGTTCACATTTGCAAGGACAACAATCAATTGGGTTTCTAGATTGCAACAAGTGGTAGCACTCTTTATTGCTAGAGTAGAATACATTGCACTCATTGAAGGAGATAAGGAAATGTTATGGTTGAAAATTTTATTGGGTGAGTTTGGTTGTAAATATAATTTTTTCACTTTGTTTAGTGACAGCAATAGTACAATTCATTTGGCCAAAAATTCAACCTTCCATTCTTGTACTAAGCAGATAGACATTTGATATCATTTCATCCAAAACATCCTTGAAGAGGGAAAACTGAAGTTGGAAATGATACATAATATTTTGAATCATATTGATGCACTTACAAAGGTCGTCACAAAAGAGATGCTAGAGTTTTGCAAAGCTTCACTTGACCTTGTCAAGGTGTGACAATAAGCCTCAAAAAGTGGGGAAATGAGAGGGGAGGTGAATCAGTATAACAACTTTTACCAATTTAAAACTTTATCAATCACAATAACACCATTCACTTAACATCAATAATCATGCACATGTGAGGAACACAATAACACTAATATTTATGTGGAAACCCTTGCTGGAGAAAACCACAGTACAATTAATTTACTTTATATATTTATGTGAATTACAATGATTGTAGGCACCAACTTACTAGAGGCACCAACCTCTCACTTGTTTTGTAGGCACCAACCTACAAGAAGCACCAACTCCCTCAATTTGTAGGCACCAACCTACTAGAGGCACCAACCCACACTTGCTAAGCACCAACTTAGCAAAATATAATAACCTCAAGAACAATGTTCCACCTTCAATGTTGCTTCTTCAATTGATGATGGACAATTCTGCTCAAATATGTTTCTTAAACTTACACCAAGTCTGCTATAAAGATCTATCTTCTATACATTCATCATATGCACAACTTTTCCTCAAAAGTCTGCTATAAGGCTGCTCATAATTCGGCTGTGATGTTGCACATAAACCCTCTATAAAATGTGCATATATCTTTCTTCAAAATATTCTCATAAAACTTCCTTGTGATTGTATAATATACCAATCAATTCTCCACACTTTTCTCTTTAATGGATATCTTGCTCAAAAGGTCTTCATGAAGTCTTCACAAATCTATTCTATTCTCCTTCTTGAATTTTCTTATATACTTTCAAATATGCTTCATGAATTTTTCCAATCTTCCTTAAAAGTTTGTTCTAAATCTACTTATTCATTCTCTACAAATCTGCACACAAGGTCTTCTCTCTAGATCTATCATAAATCTCTTCTCAATATTTTTGCAAGATCTTCTTCCATACCACCATATTCCTTTTTGTACACTTCCTCTTAAATCCTCCTCCTATATTTGCATATATCTTCCCCTTTATCTTTGCATAATCTTCTTCTATGTATGCATGAACTTCTCTTCTATATCACAGATTTGTATGTGTCCTTTTATTTCAATATTCTTCACAAACTTTGCTTCAGATACTATCTGCTCTTAAATTCCTTCACAAATCTGCTTCAACTTTCCTCATAAATCTGCTATAATTTTATTCATAAACATGCCTTATAAGTCTGCTCAAATCTACCTCATAAAGTCTCCAAAGTTATGCTCATAGAGACTTCATAAATCTTCTTATAAAGTCTTCATAAATTTGTCTTCTAGTTATTCTCCTCCTTCATAAGTCTGCTACAATTTTCTCATAAACTCCCTTTGAATCTACTACACAACATTTTTCAGATGTATTCTTAAGGTCTGATTGAATTTATATGATATCTCCTTTTTCACACACACTCAAAAACATTTATTCAAAAACTCCCTTAATATCTTGTGAAGAGAGGCAATTCCTTAGAATAGACATGACTATTTAGAAAGTCCTCACCTTTTGTTAACCAACCTTCAACCTTAATAACATAACCACTATTTGCATAACCAATGACCTTAATAAGTCTTAGTTGTTCTCTTTATTGGATAGTTACCTTATATTTATGAATCGTTGCCCATGCTACCTTTATACTAATCGCCTTCTTTCTATAATCACAATTTTTTAAATATTATTACTGCTCCTAAAATATACATGGAATCGTTGATTTTAATAGTCCTAACCTGTTAATAATTTCCATCGTTGCCTTGAAGAATTGTTTCTAATTTTTTTTTGTCTTACTTATTTTCATCTCATATGGAAACTTTTCCTTTTCATAAATTTTTCTTATCTACTTTTTAAACAAATCGCCACATTTGCAAAGACACTAGCTCTTATACATGAATCGTTGCTCCTCCAATATTAATCACTACTTTTTTATTTCATCTTTATTCATCTTTCGTCTTTTCTGATTTTTGTCTTATTTGTTTGCTTTTTACTTTTGTCTCATTCTTTAATTTTTGAACCGCATCCTTTGGAATATTAATTTAATCACTATCCAAAGGTAATTGTGAATTGCTGCCTAGTAATAATTAAAATCATTTCACTGCCCTGAATGGATTAAGACTGATCTGATTTTTGTGTATGTATATGTTGTTCATTTGTATTAGCAATCTATTGCATATTTTTTGAAATGAATTTTTAATTAGAACTTGGTTGATGCAATGAATTTGTATTAGCAATCATGAAGAGCCTATGTTGATGCTTTACACACTATGAGGAACAGGTTGGTAAAATTAGTAGATCCAATGCCCAAAACATTCCTTGCAACTGAAACCTGTGTCTACAAGTTACGTCTTCAAAGGCATTGTTAAGTGTTGTCAACATAGACTCCCCTTTGGATTAGCTGAAGTTATTTGAGCCTGAACTTAAACCACTCTTGCATCATTCCTATTGCAAAGTAAGAACTATTGTAGAATATGTCTTCTCTATTCCATCATATTCGCAGCATCCTAAAGGACTTTCAAAAATACATTAGTATGTTTATTACTCCTTGGAATGCTACCCCTTGTGTAGGCTATTTCCCACTTTATTTTCACCCACAACCATCCATACATAATTTTGACCCATGTGTTCATGTCTGAAACTTCACCTTACTATGATGTTGCTTTCTTTAAATTTGTACAAGTTTGTTCACAAAAGTTGCTCTTAGATTCTTTATTGAATGTTCTCATAAGTGATAACTTCTTCTTTATGACTATCTTCTTTGTCTTATTTACAACATGTGTATGCATCTTTGACGTCATTGACCACTTCCAATAATCTAGACTAAGCGCCTTTGACATCAATGACAATATTTCCAACAATCTCCCCCTTTTTCATTGATGACAACACAAATATTTTCCTTTTGTGTTGCTCCCCCTTACTATATCATTCCCCCTTTGACATCAATGGAAAAGGGAAGTTTAGGAAGCATCTATCCATAAATGGATCATGGAAGACGTCCATTCTTATCCAATGTGCAATGAGAATGTACTTCTCCCCCTGTCAAAGATTCTCTTATGCTCCCTCTTTCTCTAATACTCCTCTTTCTTTTGACTTCCAAATTACTTGGGTAAACATGTGTCCTCTATATTTTAGTTGTTGAATGAAGATCATCCTCTATTTTTGAAATTATTCTCTGCTTTTGTTAACCAACATCCAACCTTAGTAACATAACCACTACTTGCATAACTGATGACTTTAATAAGTCTTAGTTGTCTTTATTACATAGTTACCTTATATTTATGAACTGCTACCCATGCTACCTTTATATTAATCATTTTCTTTCTATAATCGAAACCTTTTAAATATTATCATTGCTCCTAAAATATACATGGAATCACTGATTTTAATAGTCCCAACTTGTTAATAATTTTCATCGCTACCTTGAAGAATTGATTTGTAATTGCTTTTTTTTTTTCCTTACTTATTTTTGTCTCATATGGAAATTTGTCCTTTTCTTAAATTTATCTTATCTACTTTTTAAACAAATCGCCACCTTTGCAAATACATTTGTTCTTATACATGAATCGTTGCTCCTCCAATATTAATCACTACTTTTTTATTTCGTCTTTATTCATCTTTCATCTTTTTCTGATTTTTGTCTTATTTGTTTGATTTTTACTTTTGTCTCATTCACTAATTTTTGAACCACATCCTTTGGAATATTAATTTAATCATTGTCAAAGGTAATTGTGAATTGTTGCCTAGTAATAATTAAAATCAGATCGCTGCCCTGAATGGATTAAGACTGATGTGATTTTTGTGTATGTATTCGCTACTCATTTGTATTAGCAATCTGTTGCATATTTCTTGAAATGAATTTTTAATTAGAACTTGGTTGATTCAACAAATTTGTATTAGAAATCATGAAGTTCCTCTGTTGATGCTTCACACACTGTGAGGAAAAGGTTGGTAAAATTATTAGATCCAATGCCCACTCCATTCCTTGCAACTGAAACTTGTGTCTGCAAGTTACGTCTTCAAAGGAATTGTTGAGTGTTGTCAACATAGACTCCCTTTTGGATTAACTAAAGGAATTCTCTGAGCCTGATCTTGAACCACTCTTGCATCATTCCTATTGCAAAGTAAGAACTATTGTAGAATGTCTTCTCTATTCCATCATATATGCAGCATCCTAAAGGACTTTCAAAAATGCATTAGTATGTTTAATACTCCTTGGAATGCTACCCCTTGTGTAGGCTATTTCCCACTTTATTTTAACCCACAGCCATCCATGCATCATTATGATCCACTTGTTCATGTCTAAAAATTCACCTTACTATGATGTTGCTTTCTTTAAATCTGTACAAGTCTGTTCACAAAAGTTGCTCATAGATTCTTTATTGAATGTTCTAATAAGTGATAACTTCTTCTTTATGACTATCTTCTTTGTCTTATTTACAACATGTGTATGCATCTTTGACATCACTGACCACTTCCAATAATCTAGACTAAGCACCTTTGACATCAATGACAATACTTCCAACAATCTCCCCCTTTGTCATTGATGGCAACACAAATATTTTCCTTTTGCATTGCTCCCCCTTACTATATCACTCCCCCTTTGACATCAATGGAAAAGGGAAGTTTAGGAAGCATCTATCCATAAATGGATCATGGAAGACATCCATTCTTATCCAATGCAAGAAGAATGTACTTCTTCCCCCTATCAAAAATTCTCTTATGCTCCTCTTGCTCTAATACTCCTCTTTCTCTTGACTTCCAAATTACTTGGGTAAAATGTTTCCTCTATATTTTGGTTGTTGAATGAAGATCATCCTCTCTTTGTGAATTTTTTCTCTCCTTTTTTTAACCAACCTTCAACCTTAATAACATAACCACTACTTGCATAACCAATGACTTTAATAAGTCTTAGTTATTGTCTTTATTGGATAGTTACTTTATATTTATGAATCACTACCCATGTTGCCTTTATACTAATTGCTTTCTTTCTATAATCACATCTTTTTAAATATTATCACTGCTCCTAAAATATACATGGAATCATTGATTTTAAAATTCCCAGCCCATTAATAATTTCCATTGCTGCCTTGAAGAATTGATTTCTAATTTCTTTTTTTGTCTTACTTATTTTCGTCTCATATGGAAATTTGTCCTTTTCTTAAATTTGTCTTATCTGCTTTTTAAAAAAATCGTCACCTTTGCAAATACATTAGCTCTTATACATGAATCGTTGCTCCTTCAATATTAATCACTACTTTTTTATTTTGTCTTTATTCATCTATCGTCTTTTCTAATTTTCGTCTTATTTGTTTGCTTTTTACTTTTGTCTCATTCTTTAATTTTTGAATCACAGCCTTTGGAATATTAATTTAATCATTGTCCAAAGGTAATTGTGAATTGTTGCCTAGTAATAATTAAAATTAGATCACTGCCTTGAATGGATTAAGATTGGTCTGATTTTTGTGTATGTATTCGCTACTCATTTATATTAGCAATTTGTTGCATATTTGTTGAAATGAATTTTTAATTAGAACTTGGTTGATGCAATGAATTTGTATTAGCAATCATGAAGAGCCTCTATTGATGCTTCACACACTGTGAGGAACAGGTTGGTAAAATCGGTAGATCCAATGCCCACTCCATTCCTTACAACTGAAACCTATGTCTGCAAGTTACGTCTTCAAAGGCATTGTTAAGTGTTGTCAACATAGACTCCCTTTTGGATTAGTTGAAGGAGTTCTCTGAGCCTAAACTTGAACCACTCTTGCATCATTCCTATTGTAGAGTAAGAACTATTATAGAATTTTTCTTCTCTATTCCATCATATTCGCAGCATCCTAAAGTACTTTCAAAAATACATTAGTATGTTTAGCACTCCTCGGAATGCTATCCCTTGTGTAGGTTATTGCCCACTTTATTTTCACCCACAGCCATCCATACATCATTGTGATCCACTTGTTCATGTCTAAAACTTCACCTTACTATGATGTTGCTTTCTTTAAATCTATACAAGCCTATTCACAAAAGCTGCTCTTAGATTCTTTATTGAATGTTCTCATAAGTGATAACTTCTTTATGACTATCTTCTTCATCTTATTTACAACATGTGTATGCATCTTTGACATCATTGACCACTTCCAATAATCTAGACTAAGCACCTTTGACATCAATGACAATAATTCCAACAATCTTTGTGTGTAATTACTTGAAGTAGTGGTTTAGACTTCAAGTGGGAGATTGTTAAGTGTGTGAAGTCCAATGGTGTTGAATTGTTACTCCTCTCCCTGCCTCTTCATTTACCTAATGTCTCCACATATTTGGAGACTAAAAACACTTATATTGACTATGTTAAAAACTTTGTATCTACTCCAACAAAACTAGTAATAAAAATATATTGTCTTGCTTTTCTTGTGGATGTAGTCATACATTGGTGAACCACGTAATTCAATTTATCAATATACACTTTTGTATGTGTTTTCTATTATTTCTTGATTGATGTTCTTTTTATTTCTATTTTAAATTTCTCAATAGATATTCCTATTCTTTAATTTTAACTCGTCCTTCTATTTGAAATATAATATTCAACTTTCTTTGATTATTTATCAATTTAACTTTTTTTTTTTTTTTAATAAGAGGGTAAAAACTTTATTGAATCATAACAGCATTACAAAGTCCAAAGAAGGAAGCCACAAGGGGCCAAAACAACAAGAATTAATTCACACCCAAGAAGCACCTCATATCCTCAGCAACCCACTCCTCAAGAACAGGGGCCATATCAACAGGGAGATTGCTCCAATCATCCACAGACCAAAAATCAGTCTTTTCCGACGCCCATCTAGCCAGCCCATCAGCCACCCTATTCCACTCCCGTGGAATATGACGAAAACAATGGACTCCAAGGTAGAGCATAGAGAAATAATCTGTTTGACAACCACAGCTAGCTGCCAATTCACATCCTCCAAATTTTGATTATTCAACATATCAATAACCACCTGAGAATCAGCTTCACAAACAATCCGCCGCCATCCAAGGGAAACCGCACGCTCAACCGCCAAGAGAATAGCGCTAGCCTCCATAAGATTATTAGTTTGCAAACCACGATACATAGAAAAGAAGAAAACCACCACTCCAAGGCTATCTCTACCAATACCACCAACCCCAGCATGCCCAGGGTTACCTCTAGAAGACCCATCAGTATTAATTTTCAACTCCCCTAGAGCAGGTGGGCACCAAAAGCCCTCACGAGCAACCCTCTCACGCCCACGCCTACGATGCACTTTACTCATAATACACTTCCCCCCTGTGGCAAGACCCAGGGAATTTACAACACCCAAGTCCCCAGGAGCAATCGGCACAGACAAGTCACACTTTGCAGTCAAAGTCTCCAGCAAAGCCCCAAGAATTCGCCTCCAAAGTTGCCCCACGAGCAATTTTTTATCCAAGAATATTCTTCTGTTACGTTCCAACCAGATTTGCCAAACAATCAAACTAGGACCAATGCTCCAAGCAATTTTAAGAAAAGAGGTTGTAGCAGGAGAAGAACCCTGTCTCTTCCAAAAATCCTCCAAAGAAGAGACATGGCAACACGGTAAGCTCCAAAGATTCCACCAGTGATGCCAGATAGTCTTAACAAAAGAGCACTGAAAAAATAGATGTGATAAGCATTCATCATGCTGACCACATAGAATGCACATGGAGGGGCCCTGGAACCCACGTTTGCAAAGATTATCCCAAGTAAGACACTTACCTTGAACCACGAGCCAAGAGAAAAAATTACACTTAGGCCAAGCAAATTTATTCCAAGCATGCTTCCACCAAGAAACCTGGGAGCTTCCAAAGACCTGTTTATCCAAAACCTGATAACCAGAGGCAACCGAAAATTTTCCTTTCAAGTCAGGTCCCCAAGCAAGCACATCAGCCCCTTGGAGAGAATTGCAGACACGACTCGATAAAATCTTAGCAAGCTCTTGACGATCCTCCACTGCACCACCAGGAGGCCAATCCAAGGGGCTCTTCCACCTAGACACAGAAATTTGACCCAAAGATTGTTGAGATTTAAAATCTGCCACATGATTCCAACCCGCCTCCACAAAAATCTGGCACAAATCTTGGAGATGGGGATGAGATGACACAATGGGTGGGTATCCATCCCAAGAATCATACCAGAAAAGAGCATCTCGACCCCCATTACAAATCCAAAAAAGTCCCTGTTTAACCAACTTGGCACCACGTTTAAGGGTACTCCAGATCACAGAGCCTTTCCCCTCCATACTAAACCTTGATACCTCCCTACTTTCTACTGCCCCCAAATATTTGAAGGTCAGAATTTTAGCCCAGCACATATGCTGTTGAGAGCACCAGCGCCAATACAACTTAGCAGCCAAGGCCTGCCCATTCAAATCAGCCCGCCGTAAACCAAGACCCCCCTCTTGCTTTGGCCTACAAACAACATCCCACTTCACAAGACTCCATTTTCTATGAAGAAGATTACCAGCCCACAGAAACTGACGAGACAATTTCTCGAAATCTCTAATAAAACTTGAAGGAGCAGAAAGAACAAAGCATTTATAAATAGGAAGAGCCTGGACCACCGACTTTAAAAGAGTCACTCTACCTGCTGAAGAAAGCCACCTGCAAGTCCAATGACTGACCAATCCTCGAAACTTATCAAGAGTCTCTTGCCAAAACCTTTTGGGGAGAGAGCGAACAGCAAGAGGGATTCCAAGATAGGAAAAAGGAAGCGAACCAATCTGAAACCGAAGGATACCAGCAATTCTCCTTTGAATACCTTTAGGAGTGTGGAAGAAATATATGAAGGACTTCCCCTCATTTATGCATTGCCCAGAAGCTGCCAAGTAACTGTCCAAAACACTGCGCCAATTGAGAGCCTCCTCAACCTTAGCCCTACCCATCAAGGCAGTATCATCTACAAATTGCAGATGAGACTGAGGGGGAATACCATCTCCCCAACTCCATCCCTGAAGCAATCCACTAGCAACCTGAGCACGAATGAGTCTTCCCAGGCCTTCCGCAAGGAGGATGAATAAGTAAGGAGATAGGGGATCTCCTTGCCTAAGGCCTCTAGAAGCACCAAACAAACAAGTGGGCTCACCATTGACAAGCACCGAAAAGGAGGAGGAAGTGACACAACTCCTAACCCATTCAATCCAACCCTCAGCAAAGCCAAAAGCTCCAAGGATTTTAAATAGAAAACTCCATTTAACACGATCATAAGCTTTAGCCATGTCTAACTTGATAAACATAGATTTATCTTTTGAGGATTCCATAGAGTGGATGGCCTCAGCAGCAATAGCTACCCCATCCATGATCTGTCTTCCAGCAACAAAACCCCCCTGCTCTTCAGAAATTAAGTCATCAAGCCAAGGCTTCAGCCTTTCTGCGATCAACTTAGTAATAATTTTATACACAACATTACATAGAGCTATAGGCCTAAACAAATCCAAGGAGTTAGCTCCCACCTTCTTAGGAATAAGAGCTAAAAATGTAGCATTTAGGGACTTCAACATTTGTTTATGCATAAAGGATTCTTGGACAACCTCTAAAAGGTCCAATTTAACCACTTCCCAGAACTCCTGAAAAAATTCAATGGGGAATCCATCAGGCCCAGGAGCTTTACCTTTCTTCATCTGGAATACAACCTTCTCAAGCTCCGACAAGGTAATAGGAGCAAGCAATGAGTCATTCATTTCATTAGTCACCAGCTTCGGGATACAATCTAAAATTTTAGCTTCATCCTCCTCCGCAGGAGGCGAATCCTCAGAGAAAAGGGTAGAGAAATATCGAATGCATTCAGCTGAAATAGAGGCTGAAGAGGACAAAGATTCCCCATTAGGCAACAGAATAGAAGAAATAGCATTACCTTGTCTCCGATCCTTAACTGAGTTATGGAAGAAAGCAGTGTTTCGATCCCCAGCCTGGAGCCATTCAATACGAGACTTTTGTTTCCAAAAAATCTCTTCTCTTAACTCCCATTCCTCAAGCTCTTTTGTTGCAGCAACCTCTAATAAACTCAGCTCCTCTGAGAGGCCTTGATCTCGAATTTGTCTGGTAATTAGGTCTAGATTATCTCGCGCCTTTTGCTTTTCCTGAAATAAGTTACCAAAATGCTGCCTATTCCATCTTTTCAATCTGTATTTAACATACTGGAGCCTCTTTGAGAAAGAGTACATGGCAGTGCCATATGCTGGCTTCCCCTGATCCCACCAACTAGGGAGCAAAACATGAAGAGATTCATCCCTAAGCCACATGAGTTGGAACTTAAAGGTCTGTCTAGCACACCGTTGAGGCACATCAACCACTAGCTTAATAGGCCAATGATCAGAACCACGACCATCCAAAATTTCAGAGCTTATCAACCACCTGTCCCCCACCCAAAAACTAGACACCAAAAATCTATCAAGTCTTTCAGAAATAGAGGCATCGCCAATTCTCCTATTATTCCAAGTAAAAAGACCATTGCCAGGTTTGATATCCACAAGATTCAAAGCAGAGATATTGTCCTGGAGCAATAATGCAGAAGCCTCCAACCTTGCAATACCACCTCGTTTTTCTGCAAGCTCCGTGATAGCATTAAAATCGCCTCCAATAATCCAAGGATGGTAGGGAAATAAGCTGCGAACTAAACGAATGTTGGACCACAAAAGTTGCTTTCCTTGCAACTCCACAGGCGCATACACATTGGAGAAGAGAGCAATTTCCCCTGACATAAAACAAGAGGCCACCATGGAAAGGGAGGACCTGAAAGACACCCACCAAAGGGGGCAAATCTTACGCGGGTTCCATAAACATGCCACCCCGCCAGAAGACCCTTGAGCACCAATGCATTGGCATCCACCATTCCCCCATAACTTAGGAACTAGATCCATCATACCCTCCACAGAGAGCTTAGTCTCCTGCAAAAAAAGAACATCAGGCGAATGACACCTAATCAAATCCCGAACAGCTTTTTGTCTAGGGCCACTGTTCAAGCCCCTAACATTCCAAGAGAGAACTATCATTTCGAGGGGCATGAAAAATGCGAATCCAGAGTCTTGACTGACCCTGACTCCACCAAAGTCTCCCCTATCATCTTAATCTTTTCCTCATCCTTCTTCCTTCCCAGCTTAGAAATTTTCTCCGGCCCCCCCTTCTTGAGAACTTTTTGCAGAACACCCAACTGAGAGGACGCCTTAATATTCTTCTTGCCCACCTCTGGACCAACTTTTTGCAAGAGGTGAACCTTATCTACACTATCTTTCACTACCTCAGCACTACCACCCAACTCAACCTGAACCTCCATTTGACGATCTGTCCCTAGAGCCGAAGTCCCATCAGTAAGCGGAGCCATAATCCCCTCTGAGTTGAGCAAAACCTGACTAGAATCTTTCTCAACCTCATCTAAGCATGGCACTCCCATACCCCCCTCCTGTTGGGGAGTAAGCATTGCCTCAACTAAAGGGCCATGCTGATCAATATCCAGAGTCCCATGATCTAGATCCAAAAATCCTGGGTTCACCTCCTGTTGACTAAGATCCTCTAGCACCTCAAACCTGTTGAAGGTGTCCTCCTCCTGCCTGTCCTTCAAAGTCCTTTTATGACCTTTATTTCTGTTTCGGCCTCTAACGGGAATAAATCCATCTTCCCTACCACCAGAACCCTGAATGGGGTCCTTGCCCTTATCCACCCTAGGTGGATTAGCTGAAGGTTGAGAAGAATGAGCCTCCAAAGGCTTGGCCTTTGGACATCTGCGCAGGAGGTGACCATACTCATGACAGAAACGACAACGGAAGGGAAGTGTTTCATAATCCAGCTGTTGCACCCATGAATAATCTCCTGCACTCACTTCTAACGAGTCTGGCAATGGCTTACTTAAATCAATTTCTACACAAAACCGGGCAAAAGTCATTACCTTTTTGAATTGTGTTTGCTGAGAAGAACCCACAGGTTTCCCCAGCTTCGAGGCTAATAGGCACAACACATCCTCTCGCCAGCATTCCACAGGGAGCCTTGGAAGACGGACCCAAACCGGAACCCGATTCGGAAGTTCCTCTGCCGGGTTGAAGCCAGCATGCCATGGCTTAATAAATAAGCCCACCTGGTTATAAAAATACGGGCCCCCTTCAAAAATCCTATTCCGATCAGCCAAACAATCAAAAGTAACCATGAAGTAGTTATTTGCCAGGAGGCGGATCTCCATCTCTCCCTCAGGCATCCATGTCTTTTGAGCCCACATCTCCAAGAATTGCAAAGAAATTTTCAAACCTAAGAATTTGCAATAAAGAGAATGTCGTGCATAATAATCAATGTCTTCAGCCAACATCTCCATTGGAATGACTACGCTCGGCCTCTCTTTACACCGTTCGAGGCACCCATTAATCTTTGGAATTCTAGGCCCCCCTACCGAGCCCATCTCGACTTTCTCAGGTTCCACCGAGAAAAGATTATTATCAAAAATCTTCGAACCCTGTGGAGAGGGTTTCGATCCAAAAGCAGAACGAAAGTCCATATTGGGACAAACCCTAGAAGATTCTCCAGTATCCATCAAAGAGCACACAACGCAAGATGAGCAAGCAAGGCCCAAATAAAACCAAGAGCCCTTCGAAGAAGGCACACTCCACTGGACACCAAGGTCGCAACCCCCCAACCCCAGAATACACACCTGCTGCAAAAGAAAAGAGCCTCCCCCCAAATAGCGTAAAAAAACCCACCCCCAAGAAGCTTCAGAGAAGAAGAGAACAGATCCGACCCCCAACTACACATGCAACCACCAAAAGACCACATGCAGGCCGAGCCTAGATGGCTGCGGCCTCATGCAGCGCTTGCAGAGCCATCTCATGGATGCATATATAATTTAACTTTAGTTACTATAATAATTATATTATATTTATCCTGCCAATTTATATTCTCTCATATGGCATGAGTAGGTTAATTGTAGAGATCACAATTTTTTCTTCAAATTTTCTAAGCTATTTTCAATAAATTATCTTATTTTCATATCTTGTCTTGGGAAAATGTGTCTCAACCTTGCAATTATATATGGATTATTGTTGATAGGATGTATGTTGGTATATGGTGACTAATGCAAATACTGTACACTCATAGCAAGATATGGGGTTTGAGGCATTGCCTCAAAAAAAGTTTTTGTTAACACGTTAAGGTTTTCCTGCTAACACGTCAAGGTTTTTTCCCACTAACACAGCAAGGTTTTTTCCTACTGACACATCAAGGTTTTTCCATTAACACGTCAAATGAAAAATGACGTTGTAAAAACCTAATCCTAGAAGGCTCCAAAAAGCTTGTCATAAGCAGCTAGGATATATGTAGATGTGTGTGTATTCTAAGATTTAAATAGCGATCGTGTTGTCTCTTGATCTATAGTGGTGATACTCCTATGAGAAGCTTGCTCTGCAAGTATACTGTAATCTTTTGATTTCTGAATAATATATTGGGCGGCTTTTGGAGTGTGGGTTTATCTCCCGAAAGTATTTTCCCCATGTAAATCATTATGTTGTGGTATGCATGATATTTGTGTTTATTTTTGTTTAATTTCTTGTAACTATTAAAGATCTGTAAATTTTTTCGTTTTTCTCCTCTCAAGATTAGTGTAGGAAGTTGTTCCGCTATGTTAACTTCCTTACAAGTGGTATCAAAGCCTAATCACCTTTGGTTTCAATTGTGGGTTGTTGGGTTTTTTGATCTAATCCATATTTGAGTGGGAGCTTGTGCAAAAGACACTTTGTGATCTTGTTACAGGAATTTTCAGATGGCAAGTTCACCGGGGAGAATAGAGGTGGATAATTTTTTTGGAAATAATTTTGAGATGTGGAAGCTAAAGATGGAGGATCTATTGATAGATCGAGATATGTGGGATTTTTTTGAGAATGTTTCAAGGCCTGCATATCCTACTCAAGCTGCTCAATATGATGTTATGGACCATAAAGCTAAGGGTTTAATCAAATTGTACTTGGCAGACTCTTTTTTAATTAATGTCCATGAAGATACCTCTGTACAGAAACTATGGAAGAAGCTTGGTGAGATGTACAAGCCAAATCTTTAGTGAACAATATTTTCTTAAGGAAGAAGTTGCATTCCTTGAGAATGGAAGAGGGAGGATGAATCATAGACCACCTAGAAGCATTCAATATGTTGGTGGATCAATTGGCATCAGTTGGTGTCAAAATGGATGAGGTGGAGAAATTTTATATTTTTCTTTGTTCTTTGCCTGATTCGTGGGATTCTCTTGTTATGGCTTTTGGGAGTACTTTTGTTATATTGAAGACTGAAGATGTGGTGGGTTCTTTTCTTTATGAAGAGATGAGGAGGAAGGTATCCATCATTTCCAAGGAGGCCCTAAATTTTTATGGAAGACCTAAGGAAAAAGGCAAGAAGAATGAGAAGCGTGATAAATCCATGTCCAAGGGGAGATCTCAATCTCCTAAAAAGTCCAAAGTTATTTGTTGGAACTGTGGTAAGCCTGGACATGTTTGTAAGGAATGCAAAGAAGAAAAGAAGAAGAAAAAGATGAAATTTGATTCTCATTCCAAGTCTGAGAAGGAAGATGGTGACACATTCAATTGCAGCTTTAGCAACTCATGTAGGTAATGATGCATGGTTAATTGATTCAAGTGCATCTTTTCATATGACCTTTAATAGAGATTGGTTTTTTGAGAATGAATAATTTGATGGAGGTAAGGTGTACTTGGGTGATGATTCTAATTTAGACATTGTTGGTTGTGGTAAAGATAAAATCAGGTTTCTTGATGATAGAATAAAAAGGATTAATGGTGTGTTGCATATCCCTAGATTAGTACAAAATTTGTTATCTGTGAGAAAACTAATAGATGTGTGTGCAGGTAGTATTTTTTGATGCAAGATGCAAGATGGTTAGAGGTGCTATGGTGATTGCTAGAGGTGCCAGATATGGGACATTGTATAAGCTTGATGCATGAACTATTCAGTGCAATAGTACTTTTGTGAAAAAAAAGTCTGTAGAAGAAGTGAGGGTTTCACCTTCAACAGATGGTCATGGCTTTTGGGTACCCAAGGGTGCTCTTTCTTCTAATAAAAATTTACCTACAGAGAAAACTATGTTATGGCACCAGAGATTTGGCCACATTGGAGAAAAGGGCCTAAGGACCTTGAAAAATAAAATCCTTGTTCAAGGTTTTTTTTATTATAATCTTGAATTCGATTTCTATGAACATTACATTTATGGAAAACAAAATCGCATACAATTTTACTCAAGTTCTCATAAATCTTTTGGTGTATTGAATCTTATTCATTCTAATGTATTTGGTCTTGTATATGTTCCTTCAATTGGTAAATCCATATATTATGTTTCATTTATTGATGATTTTAGTAGAATGACATCGGTATATTTTGTAAAGAGTAAATCTAAAGTTTTTAGTCGATTTAAAGAATTTAAGGCAATGGTTGAGTTGTAAACTAGAAAGAAAATAAAATGTTTGAGGATTGATAATGGCAGTGAATTTTGCTCTAATGATTTTGATAGATTCTGTAAAGATTGTGGTATTCATAGACAAAAGACAACTCTGTATTCTCCACAATAGGATGGAGTTGCAGAAAGAATGAATAGGACACTAATGGAGAAGGCTAGGAGTATGTTGAGTGGTGCTAGCCTAGAACAAAGGTTTTGGGTTGAAGTTGTTTCCACTGCTTGTTACCTAATTAGTAGGTATCCTAGATCAACTCTTGTTGATAAGACACCTATAGAGGCATGATCGGGTCACAAGCCTTCTTTAATACATCTTAGAGTTTTGGTTGTGAGGCATATGCACATGTGCCAAAGGAGAAGCAAACAAAGTTGGAGAACAAAGTTGTGAAATTTATCTTCATCAGACATAGTTATGGTGTGAAAGGATACAAGCTTTGGGATCCTGTTGCACATAAGGTAATACATTGTAGAAGTCTTATTTTTAGAGAAACTAAGCCTTCTTCTATTACATTGCATCCAAAAATAAGTAAACAGGAAGATGTAATTCAATTTCCTTCTACACCTGAGAAAGTTGAATCGAGGCCCAAGGATAGACAAGAAGTTGAGGAGAGCTCATCTAGCTATGGATATTTAGAAGAGTGGGAAGAACCTCCAACTCAGCTTGTTCGTAGGTCTACAAGGCATAGACAACCACCTGAAAGGTATTCACCAGATGATTGGAGATGTATTTTTTCTTTGAATACTAAAATGGATGAACCCAAATCTGTATAAGAGGCACTAGGTATGAATGATGCAGAATCCTGGAAGATTGCTATGGATGAAAAAATGAAATCTTTGAAAAAGAATGATACATAGGATCTTGTACCATTGTCTAAAGGATGAAAACCTGTTGGTTGTAAATGGGTGTTCAAGAAAAAGATTGGTTCAGATAGAGGTATTGAGAAGTACAAATCAAGGTTGGTTGTGAAGGGTTACTCTCAAGTTGAGGGTGTTGATTATGGTGAGATATTTTCTCCTATTGCAAAAATGACATCCATTAGAATTTTGCTTTCTATTGTTGTTTATGATTTAGAGGTTCAGAAAATGGATGTGAAAACGGCTTTCCTTCATGGTGATTTGGAGGAGGATATTTATATGACACAGCCAGAGCACTACGTGGTGAAAGGTAAAAGTAATTTAGTTTGTAAATTGAAGAAATCTTTGTATGGCTTAAAACAGAGTCCTAGAATGTGGTACCAGAAATTTGATACATATGTGTTGAGTTTGGGATTTGAGTATTCTAAATCAGATCATTGCATTTATTTTAAAACTAATGGTGATTTTTTCCTATTTATTGCATTATATGTTGATGATATGTTATTTATTGGTAGAGGGAAAGGTATGATTTCATAACTAAAATCTCAACTTGCTGCTAGATTTGAAATGAAAGATCTTGGTGCAGCTAAACACATTCTTAGGATGGAAATTAAAAGAGATATAGTGAACAGAAAGCTATGCCTTGGCCAAAGCAAGTATGTCAACTCAATTTTACAGAAGTTTGATATGCAGGATTGTAGACCATTGTGTGTTCATGTTTCAGTTGGAACAAAGTTATCTATTTCAAATTTTCCTACATCTCCATCAAAGATGGAAGACGTGATCAAAGTGCCTTACCATAGTGTAGTTGGAAGTTTGATGTATGTTATGGTTTGTACTAGACCAGACATTTCTCAATCAGTGGGAGTTCTTTCCAGATATATGTCTAATCCTAGTAGAGTTCATTGGGATGCAATTAAAAAAGTATTCAAATATTTGCAGGGTACCTCATATTCTTCTTTATGTTATCATAGTAATATGATTGAAGATGATATTTTCCTTGATATTCATGGTTATATGGATTCAGAGTGGGCAGGTGATGTTGATAGCAGGAAATCCACCAGTGCTTATGTTTTTACTTTATTTGGTGGTGCAATTAGTTGGATGAGTAAGTGACAGGTTGTGGTTGCTTTGTCCACTACTAAAGTAGAGTATATGGCAGCAACTCATGCCTGTAATGAATCCATTTGGCTTAAGAGACTATGTTCAAATATTGGAATAAAATAAGGTGCAATGACAATTTATTGTGACAATCAAAGTGCAATATGTCTAGCCAAGAACCTGACATTTCATGCCAGGACCAAGCACATTGATGTACAGTATCATTTTGTTAGAGATATGGTTGAAGATGGTAGGGTGAAGCTGCTTAAGGTAGAATTTGATGAATATTGTTGATTCTTTAACTAAGCCTATGAGCACAGAGAAGTTAAAATGGTGTTCAGAGACTATGGGCCTTTCAGTCCCTAGCAATTAAAGGGGCGATGGTTACACCCTCACGTTACTCTTGCAAGGCGTTCGACAAGTGGGAGATTTTTTGGCAAATGTGTCTCAACCTTGTGATTATATACAGATTATTGTTGATAGGATGTATGTTGGTATGTGGCGACTAATCATGTAAATACTCTACACTCATAGCAAGATATGGGGTTCGAGGCATCGCCCTAAAAAAAATTGTTGACACATCAAGGCTTCTTCCCACTAATACATCAAGGATTTTTCCTGTTGACATGTCAAGGTTTTTTTCGTTAACATGTCAAATGAAAAATGACCTTGTAAAACCCTAATTCTAGAAGGTTCAAAAAATCTAGTTATAAGTGGTTGGGATGTATGTAGATGTGTGTGTATTGTGAGAGTCAGATAGTGGTTGTGTTGTCTCTTGATCTCTGGTGGTGATACTCCTATGAGAAGCTTGCTTTGCATTGTAATCTTTTAATTTCTAAATAATATATTGGGTAGCTTTTGGAGTGTGGGGTTTTTCTCCCGAAAGTGTTTTCCCCACATAAATCATTGTGTTGTGGTATGCATGATATTTGTGTTTATTTTTGTTTAAGTACTTCTAACTATTAAATATTTATAAGGTTTTGCATTTTTCTCCTCTCAAGATTAGTGTAGGAAATTGTTCCACTACCTTAACTTCCTTACATCCTGTAATAATGCCATTTCATGATATCTCACTTCCTTTAGGAATTCTATCATTGACTTCTCATACTAATTTTTTTGTCAAACCAATTTGTTTCAAACATTGTTGTGATAAGTAGCATGTTTCATAGATTAAACTCCTTTATATTATTTTCTTATTTTATAACTAGCAAATCTGGATGTAAATTTTTGATATTCTTAGTAACTACTAAGTCGATTTTCCAAATATCATGTGATCATTGCCTTCAAGTACTCTCTTTGACTTGAGATAATAGCTTGATAATGTATCACCTCGCCACCATTTCTATAGTTTGCAATCAAAGTCAAACCTCTATCTTGTTCTTTGGTTATTAAATTTAAAACATCTTGTGCCATAATCACTACCATTTCCATATTTTTGTAGTTAATAATAATATAGTCTGATGATGTGATGTAGGAGCATCCATAGTCATTGGAAATCTTGCATCAACCAAAAATATTTCCTTGCTTTGTTTTATATTTTCAATAAGGGCTAATATGTGGGGAATTAATTATTTTAATTTCTAAATATTATAATTTTCCTCTATAGTAATTTGTAATTGTAATTTTGGAGGTGGATTTACTTTGGTAAATGTTTCTAGAGCAACCCAAAGGAATATTCCATCCTAAGCATCTATTTCAAGGTGGAGACCACTCACCAATTCATGCTCTTGCATGTTGGGGCGCCCAAGTTTGCATGTTGGTGCATGTTATTTCATGGAGCCGTTGGAGAATAATGAAGCACACCAAATTTACCAAATTTGATTGGTCATGGTTTAGGTGCCCATGTGAAGGCCATGTGAGAATTGAGTAATTTTTATTATTTAATGATCTTTATTCTCTAAATGGGGTGTGGCTTTTCCAAGGAGGTGTTTGCTTGTGGTTTTGGAAAAAAATGGTGGTTTTTCTCATTCACAAGTCTATATATTTAAGCCTTGTCACTAGGAGAAGTTAGCTTTTGTAGTTGAAGTTTAGCATAATAGGACACTGTCGGATTTTCTAGAGGATTGTAACTCCAATTTTGTATATATTATGTAATTAGCAAGCCCATATGATGAGGAATGTGATATTGTAATTTCATTTTATTTTAGAGATAATAGAAATCCTATGCTTCTATCTTGTATTTGTTTTGTGCAATTTGTGGTGTAGTTGTTTGTTCCAGATTTGTAAGGTGTGTCTTTTCTTGGAGAGAGGAAGAAGATATTTTGTTGTAAGTTTGAAGAGGTTTTCCAACAGCAAGAGGATTGGTGATACAAATTGTTATTGCAGCAAAGGCTTCCGATGAAAGTTTGCAAGTTGAAAGAGCTAGAATCTTGTAAAAGTTGGATTGAAGGAGATTAATTTGTAATCGATTTTTGTTATATTTCTGATGTATATGAGTTTTGTAATGGATTGCATCAGTCAACATACTTACAAAATAATGAAATTTTTGAATTTCTTTATTTTTATGTGATTTCAAGAGAGTTTGAATGACAAACCAAGACACTTCTTGTAGATTTTTGTGTTGTTGCAAACAAATTTCTAAGTTGCATTGTGCATGGTTGTGAGTTTGTGAATAAGGGTTGATTTCCTTCTACATCATGATGAGACATCTTGTATGATTCATTTCCAGTCTAAAATACCAAGGAAGTATTATCTTATAGATTACTAGTATATTGGTGTTAGGTTAGGATGACCAAATTGCCATTTCCACACATCATGTAATTGTTGAATTTTTAATTTTATTGAGACCACAAATTTTGTAATGAATATGAGCATTATTTTTCTTTCATGAACCTTTCTAGTACCTTTCTTTTCATTTTTACAAGAACTTATTATTCTACTAGATTCATGACAACTATATTTCTTATATGATGAATGAAAATAATGTAACCCTATCTTATAGTGATGCATATAGAAATGATATTTTAAGTGATTTTCTCTTCTTTATATGATTATTCTTAGTGATACTAATTTATTACATATATTATGTAGTTACTTCCATATATTAAGGTTTTTATGTTTTGAATTTTTGTCATAGGAATAGTAATGTATGTAAATTATTTTCCTCACACCATTTTGATTTGAGTTATGACAATATCTTTCTTAGCCTCTCATGAAAAATTGTATAGAACTATTAAGAATCATTACTTTGTGATACTTAAGGATGTGATATACTACTCCTAGTGAAGAATTAATGGATTTAGTGGTACTAATGATAAAACTTTATATAAATTTGTACATACTATGAGAAAATATTAATTTAATTACAAGACTTTAGTTTATGAAGCATTTCAATCGTTTGATTTATTTTGCATTAATAAATAGTTCATTCACTACATTTAAATATATAAATAATAGATCTTTATTCAACATAATGACTTAACAGCCTTACATCAAAACTTGTAATTGATCTTTGTAGAAAATATAGATAACCATCTAAACCATGTTACTAGAATCTAAGTTGAATAAATTTCAAGAATTTGAACACTAGAATAGGAAATAAAGAATGAAATCCAATTATAACCTAGACCAATCAACTAAATTTGAAATTGGACTTAGGTGTTCATTTAATATCATCATGGTATAATCTATGTTAATAATCTTTAAAAAATTGAGTCGGATATGTTAAAAGGTAGAACATGAAAGTGTGCCAGAACAATCAAGATTGGAGATGTACCCATAATTACTATGAAAAAGAAACCACCAATACTTAAACCTTGGTTAACAAAAATAGAGACCCCAATCACCACTTTAAAGTGACTTAAGAAAAATAAAGAGCAATCAACCAAAGACCAAAACAAGGATGTCAAATCCCAATTACAAGAAAATAAAGGATGCTTACCTTTAGTAAACTTAGGTGTTGGAAATTTATTTTGAATTTTAAAATTGATGTGTGAGATACAAGTATTTATTTTACATAAATATTTTATTCTTTAGTACAAAGGGGTATGTACAAGTTGTAGTGTAGGAAAATGTATCCCTTTACATTTTCATGCTTATTTGGGCCCTCCCTACTAAAATTGGGCTTCTTTATGCCTTATTTGGTCCTATTTTGCATCCACAGGCCTAATTAAATGTATTTTTCTTAGGATAATCCTGACATTTAATAAATGCCAAATCATTATTCAATGTTTAAGGTTATGTGTTCTAGATCTAGTGATTTAGGACTTATACGCCACCTTAGGCATATGGGTCCCACCTGTTGGAAGACTAAAATCATTGAGAGGTGAATCGGTGATTTATGAAAGTCACAATTTTTCAAAAACAAGATTGTAAGTTTTCTTTGAACAAAGAGGGTAGATGACAGTATGTGAAGCAAACTTGACTTTTAAATCAAAACACCAAATGACAGTTCAAAGAATAAATTTGACTTGTGCATGAACCATGAATTAAATATGAAACATTAACAAAGTTGAAACTTAATAGTTTCACATGTATCAGAACTCACTTTAAATCAAAACCTTTTATGCATGAAATGTGCATTGACAGATATGAAAGATTGATATGAAATGTGGCATAACATTGACAAATATGAAAGACTGATAATTGTACATTTGATAACACATTAAAATCAAACTGATAATAAAAAGATCACACACATAAAATCACCACATAACACAGAATTTGTCCTGAGTGGAAAAACCCTCTTGGGGAATAAAAAACCACTCAAAAAATCTTTCCTTTATTCACTTAGAGCATCAACTCTTTCACATTCAAGAGCACCAACTCCACAAAAATCAAAACCACCAACTTCATGAGATACAGGAGCACCAACTCCTTTACAAAGCAACAAATTATAGCATTCTATCATAACCCTAGAAGTGCAATTTTTGCAACCCTAGAATTACAATAGAAGACTATGAATATCCTCATCAAGTTCATTGAAGAATGTTGTGTATCAACATCTTCCTTAAATACAATAATATGAGAATCATAATAAAAGATTTTTAAAGCAGTACTAATTTTGCACAATGTGTCTAAAGCTTCATATTCCTCTCTCAGATCACACAAAAAAATGCCTGAAAGCCATCTTTTAAAGACCTTGCAAATAATAACCTTTGTATGCAGTTTGAATAACTAAAAATCAACTCGGGTTAGGGTTCGAATGACAAACCCTAAATAATCCTCCTTTAAACTCTTTCAACAAATATCACCACATTGAAACAATTCAGATACAATCAAGTATTATCATCCAGAAACCCTAATAGGTTTAAACATATTTACCAAAGATTTTACCCACAAAACTTGTTACAGTCAACTACTATAACTGCCAAATATTCAGGAATGATATTAGCATAAAAATAAACGGTTTCATGCCTTAAAAATTAATCCTTTCCTTAACCAATTGTCTTAAGGCCCATAAGAATCAAGATAGTTTATGTATTACCTATTTACGGTGGGAGAAAGAGAAGCAAATACCATGAATTACTGTTGAAGACCATCATAACTGCCCAGCTGAAAGTCAAGTCCAACTTCCACAGTCACACACATACTAGCTCATAGCTAGTATTCCAATTACAAAACTAGAATGACAAAATTTCCAAGCCATTCTTACTACCGGAAAGCTCCAGGAAATAAAAAACATAAATCCTCAATGTGTCGATTGAGAGAAGACACCAAAACCTACAAACTATCATGCTATCCATGGCGGCTAGGGTTCTAAACTTCATCATAATGAAAATGCTTTCTACAAAATAGTATAAACCCTTAATTCCAAACTTAATAATCATTGATAATTTTTTGAAGTCCATTTTTTTCAAGATTAACCATCATTGATAGACATTTGAAATCCACGTGAGTATATTCTATCAAAAATATCCTTTGCTAAAAATGTCGACACCAAACAAAACCAAATGATAGTATCAATAATGTCAACCACTTTCCATAGTCAAGTGACTTTTTGAAAAAAATCATTTCCTTTGTAATCATAATTGTCATATCGAACAATAATCAAAAGAACCTCAAATGTCGATTACCTCATATATTCTCCAGCATAACTAATGTGCCTTTCGTAAAGCCTGAAACCTTATTAATATGAGTCCAATCAAAACCAAATCACCTTGTAAACTTTATTGCTAAAAAAAAACATTTATAATGTTGATATCACATGACCACTGCAATGATCAATATCACATGCTTAATGTGATTTAAACTTAGCACCGGAAAAAAAATGCCTTTACCCAAGCTTTAAAAAGAAGCTTTTAATCTTTAGAGAAGTCTCATATCTCTTAAGTGCCCGACACCATTTATGGTGTAAATGATAGATATTTCAATATCCTTCAAAAACATATACAAGTGACTTGTAATCTGCATTCCTATGCAATATTCTTGTAAACATATATGTTTTTGTGCAAACATAAGATGTCATTCATATATCATGTGAAGACAACTTGCAAAAGATCAACTTGAATATACCACAATCTAAAAGTTATCAACCTAGATACACCTAAGTGACCATGTCGTATAACTGAAACAAGATATATACCCTAAAGCAAATGCATGCTCTGAAACAAATGCATGTCTTGCTATAATGAACATGCCTTGTCATAATCCTGCTATAATAAACATGCCCTAACATAATAAACACATGTCAAACATCAGTACCAACATGTAAATTTGAAAGTGCATGCCATGAACCAACCATGTAAATCACCATGTGATCCAACTATAAACATTATGTGTTTGAAAGTGCATGCCATGAAGCAACCATGTAAATCACCATGTGAATCAACTGTAAACATCATGTGCCACCAAGATCATATAAATATGTCACCATCACCAAAACTAGTTTTGTCATCAAGGACAAACAATAAACAACTGAAAGCCAACACCACCTAGGTCTCGGGGCCTAATTTTAGACATTGCATTGAACTTAACATTTCTTGAAGTTTGTTTCCCGTGTTTAAGACACTGGGACTCATACGCCCCAACTGGCATATGAGTCCTGCTTTAACCAAGACCTATTTTAAATCAAATTCTTGAAAGGATTTTATTATCCTAGATCTTATGTCAGCTTGTAGTGTTGTAATTTCGATAAATTTGGCATAAACAAGTATAAATATAAGGTTATTTCACATAATTTCTCCTAACAAGCTAAGAATAAACTAGCAATCTTTCACAAAAGAATTATAGAGCATTCAAGAGCAAACCATCAAGAATTTGGAGCAACATTCAAGATTTGAGCATCATGTCAAAGTCTTCATGCATCATGTGTGTTTGTGAGTTAACATTTGTGGTGTAGGTTTTCATGATTCAAGCAAGCATTCAAAGACATTATCTCATATCAAAATCAAGAGTCAAGATCCACATCCATTGGAGCCATTTCACACAAGTTTGCAGCCTTTAATTACAAGGGTTTGGTGAGTTGTAATATTACATTTGTTCATTCATCATTCCTTCATGTTATTTCATTTCACTTCAAGGTTTAATTACCAAAACAAGGTTTGACAAGGAAAACCCCTATTCCCTAACACAACAACATTTTTCCCTCTCCATGTGTGATTACAAATTTAGGTGAATTGGAGCTTGAAGATCCTTTGAAGACAAAGTTGAAAAAGTTGTCAAAGTTGTCAAGAAATTTTAATCTTCACGGAAACTCACGTACAAGCCAGAATTCAAACTTTCAGACTTGGAGATCGGACAAGAGGAAAGCTACAAAAGATCACTCGAGGCTATAGAAGTTTCAGTCAAACCCTAATACTGGGACTAAATCGCCCCTTTGGGCGTATGAGTCCCAGTATACCTCTTTTCACCAGTTAAATTTTGTAGATCTTGATTTGTCATCTAAAGATTCCAAATTTTGTCCAAATTCCTGTAATAGGACTAAATCGCCCAGTCTAGAGTATGAGTCCCAGTGCACTTCAGAAACAACAAATTTTAGGGTTTTCATATCTCATTTAGACATCTCCTATCCTCTGAGTACTTTTATGTTTCTCTCTATTTAGTAATTTGATTTCATGTTTTAAGTTTCTAGGGTTTAGTGCATTAGAGTTTGCATTTCACCTTTGAAGCTTCATTAATGGTGAACCCCCCCTTTTTAATCACACCTAAGGAAACCTCCTAGTAATAGTCCTTCCCTCAATTGAGTCACTTGGTTAAGGGATCTTGATTTCCTAATGAACTAAGAGTGAAATAGGTCCTAACCCTTGGTTCCATCTCCCAAAAAGGTGGAACCCCTATTTCCTTGTGTTCATTTTGGTCAACCTGACCTTTGGACACTTGCATTTCTGATTTGGAGAACATTGTAGTCCTAGATCTAGGTTAACTTTGCATTAGATTTGCATTAGTTAGTTTGCATTTAGGACTCCTAAATCTTGCATTAGTGGAAAAGTGCATATAGGTTGCATTTTTGCATCTTGCATCATTTAATTTCATTGGAGAATTGTAATTGCAAATAGTCATTTGAGCATACAATTTAGAAACCTTAGCAGCAACTTAGAATTTGCTGAATTTGGCTTTAAAACCCTAATTTGGGACTCATTCACCCACTTGGGCGATTTAGTCCCTATACAAGTTGTTTTTCCAATTTTTTGGGAATTTTGTGTTGACTATTTTTCAGTATTTGAACCTTTCAAAAACCCTAACTAGGACTCATTCACCCATCTGGGTGATTTAGTCTCATATCAGGTTTGAATCTACATTTTACAACATTTAAAACTTCATTTTTATGTCTCTATTTGTTGTTATCAAATCAATGTTTCAGTTTGTTGAATTTTTGTTTCATTCATTTCATTAGATCTAGCTTAATTTGGTTTCATTTCAAGTGAATTTTTAAACCTAAGAATTGGAATTAAAGCATATCATTTATCTTGCGTTCATTGCATTTATCTTGCATTCATTCATTGTCCTTTGCATGAGCTTTACAACTTGGTGTCCTATTGCTAATACTATAGTGAGACGTAGTTTGAGACTCATGTCATCCTACGATAACACACTCGTCGTGGATCTTGGGTTATCCTGCTCTTTCATTCATAGCATTGACACTAGTTCACTATGTATGGACCACACCCTTGACAACTCTTTACCTTCAAGTAGTATGACAAGTGTTGAAACAATGGTTGCTAGTGTTCCTCAAGAAAACATAATCCAAATCCATGAAGAATTGGCAAACCTACAAAACCAAGTGAGTACTGAAAACATTTCCAACACTACTTTTCCTACCATAGATAACATACACTAAATGATTGAAAGTGAAAAAGGAATAGAGATTGTGCATAACTTAGATTAGATTTTTGGAAAACATCTTACCTCAACGACTAGTTGTGCTCAAACCTCGAACAATACTCAAAGTCAAGGAGGAACTCAAATTCCTCCTCCTACAACCATTGCCTCTATTCCTACCTACACCAACCCTCAAGTTACCACAATGATGCAACCTACTAGTAATGTCATTCCTACCTTGGGAATTTAATCCTTATACCTTTATGCCATCTCACATAATATCTCCTACCACTTTACCTCCCATAAAAATTCCATTCACTTGCCGCTCAAACACATATACACCTCCACCATATTCACCTCCATCTCAAAACACAACCAATGACGCCATCCTTAACCAACTTTTACAAAATGTTTCATCCCTTCAACAAAAAATTTCCACCATAAACCAAAATCAAAATGGCCAACCTTCATACTATGTCAAAAGCAATCCCTTATCCTTGGAGATATTAAGAACGCTGATACCACAAGGTATAGAGATTCCTAGGTTTGAGAAATATGGAGGGAAAGGAGATCCTTCTAACCATGTTTCTACTTACACTACCTTATGTAGTGATTTCGTCCTTGAAGATAAGCTCTTGGCTAAGCTTTTCCCTAGGTCCTTGAAAGATACTACTTTAGAATGGTTTTTTTCATTACCGAATAACTCAATTCGTTCATTCAATGAACTTGTTGAGGCCTTTATCAACCATTTCCAAGTGCACATGACTCCTAAGATGATATTAGTTGATTTGATGAGATGTAAGTGAAAGGATGATGAAAAGGTTACTGACTTCATTTCACGCTATCAATTGCTTTATTCCCAAATTGACATAAAGATTCTCGATCCTCACCTTCAACAAATGTTCATTGAGAACTTGCAAACTAAGATGCAAGATAAGCTTGACATGATGAAATTCTCCTCCTTCATACACTTGTGTACCACCCTTCATGATTATCAAAAATCGATTAGTAGTTGTGAAACAAAACCCACCTCTAGCCATCCTGAAAATTATGAATCCACAAGTCAAAACAACTACCAACCTTTTAGGAAACAAAATAAATGCTTTCTTCAACTAAATCCACCTCAACCAACCCAACATGTTGATACCCAAGTGGCTGCTATAAAGAAGACAAATCCTTTTACATTTGGGGATCCAAAAAGATAATTTACTCCCTTACCTGATACCCTCCATAACACCATGTTGCACCTTCTAGAGAAGAACTCAATTTCCTTACCTCTCATTAAAGCTCTCAATCCTAATAAGCCATTACCACAAAACTTTAGATCAAATTCCTATTGTCATTTTCACCATCAAAATGGACACGATACGGTATATTGTAAGCGTCTTAAACACAGTGCAAGACCTCATTGATTCCAATATATTCAAATTGGTGGTGTCAATGATCAAGGTAATAAGTCTATTGCCCCTTCCAACCAAAACTTGCAAATCTTTACCAACCCCATGCCAAATCATAATATTTCATTTGTCAAAGCTAGTGAACCTAAGAATGATGTGATGAATGTTTACACGGATGATGACAATATGGATACTAATGAACAAATTCCTATGGATAGTATGGTTGGATTGATCAAAATTCAACCTCGTAAGGGCTGAACTAAAATGCCTCTTGATATCTCTTTCTCACAAAAAGACATACTTAAACATGCACCCGATGGTCCTCTTTACATAGTCGGACGAATCAATGAAAAGCCCACTAATAGGATATTAATTGATCTCGTATGTGGAGAGAATGTGATCACTAAAGAATTCTTACTTGTGCATGAACTCTATCAAGATACATATGATAAACCAAAAGCATGGATAAAAATGCATAATGGTTTTGTTTGCCCTACAATAGGTTTGATCATCCTTCCTTTAAAATTTGGACCGAAACAATTAGATGTGTCATTCTCCATCATCCTGACATCGGATCAATTTCGTGTGAAGCTTGGTTACCCATGGCTACGCTCCATGGAAGTTGTCTCGTCAATTGTGCATAAATGCTTAAAGTTTCCCTTTGGCAATGAGATCTTTACTATGCACCATAGTGGCTTTAATCCTGTGTCTTCCCGTGGGAATTTCTCATTGGATTTCTTTTGGCTCAAGCCTATTGAACCTATTAAACCTCATGAAGATTTATTTTTCAAATCCTATCAAAATTTTAAGGCGAAACACATAGTAGAATTATCCCTTCGAAACATGCCTCAACCCATGATTGAGCCACCTATCCTTGATGAAACCATGATTGAACCAAAAGACCTTCCAAGCAACCAAGACCAACCCAAGACTGATATTTTTCCTATTTCCTACAAACGACCAAGAGACAACCAAAACAATCTCATCGTGCCTTCTAAGATTAAAAAAAAAAAAAAAGTCTACAAAGCTAAAGAGAAAGTGGTTGAACAACCTCCCATGGTTCCTTCTGAAAAAAAAAAGAAACCTATGGTTGATAAATCCGCTCCTACACAAACGCAAATTGAAAATCGTACCAAAAGAAACAAAAATGCTAGAGAGCGTAGGTGTAGATGTCGTGCTATTGCTTGAAGGTTAAACAAAGAAAACAACAAACAAAATCAATATCCCAACTCTAGTGAAGCAATACACGATGAGTCTCCCTCTTCGTTGCAACAAAAAAACCCTATATCACAACCACAACGGGAACTAACACATTTGGACATTATCATTCGACCTCCTATTGTGATTAACTTGGACAATGATGGGGTGATCCCACAATAGTGGTTTACACTTTTTGGCCAAACTTGACATTGAAATGAACATTTTGAACTTTTTCTTCACTTTCGGACACCTATAGCTATTAAACCGTGAGGAATTTGAAGATGATGCAAACTAGTGATTTGTGACATTTTGTCTGTAGATTCTAAATATATTTTTTTTATAAAAATTAGAATAAAATTGCATTTTTTTTTCCTTCTCCTTTGATAACTAGTTTTTAACAGTAAACACCATCTTCAGAGAGTGACGTGCACTTGCTAACACAACTTTTTTTCTATGAAGGATAAAATTCTATTTTTTTTTTAATTTAGATTCATAACTACGATATCTAGTGTATGCAATTGGTTTCATAGTGTTTTATTGAAATTTTTTTCTTAATTAAGTTTTAAAGTCAAACTAGTTACAATTTAAACATACATTTACTTGCTAACACAATTTTTTTGTATGTATTAAATTCAATTTTTTTGTTGGATCAAGGACATCAATATAAAGTGCATAGATTTTTTAGAAATTTTTTTTGTGCAAAATAAAGACCTTGACTTTTGATGAAAAACCTACATTCACAAGAAATAAAAAATAAATATAATAATTAAATTAAATATATTTAAAATTATACTTTTTGGGAAGCTTATAATAAGGACTACATACTTCCAAAAAATAAAATTTTAAATGAATTTGTTTGATCCCCCAAAAGGTAAATCAAAAGTGGTTTTTTATCAGCACTTTAATAGGTGTAAAGGAGACTCCATTGTAGGTATGGTTTAAAACTAGCAGGGTTCTATCTAAGAGGGTTTGATTTAAGGTGGTTTGATCAAACCCTCTTCAATTGGAATCCTTTAAATGGAACTTTCCAAGGCTTAAATCATTATATTTTCTAAAAATATTTGATTTCAACAAAAATAAAGATGTCCCAAAAAGTGTAAACCACTATTGTGGGATCACCCGATGATGAGATTGCTAAAATTGATGAAGTGCATAATGAATTGAATACATTGCTTTCCTCTTCTATGAGCTTAAATGACAATTATCCTGAGAAGAGTGTTGAATTGGTGATGCTCCTAGTACTGCACTCATTGTTGTCCCTTTGGCTCGTTGTTCGCGCTCTGTATACAATGAACAAGATTGGGATGTGGACGACCTGCTAATACGTTGACTCACATGCGCCTTACAACCACTATTCTGCCCAAGCTTCACTTTCTCCCTCCACAACTGCAGCCTACAATTTTATGTGGCAGGCAGTCATTTTTTAGTGCATGTTTTAAAATTTTTTCAAATTTTTTATAATTTTTTTAGGCTAAAAAATAGGTTTTAGGGATTATATTTATAGATTGGGGCTAAGGTTTAGGGTTTATAGTGGGTTAAAATTAATTTGTTATGTTTTGTTAATCTTTTGTCAACTTGTGTGGGTAGTTGTTAGGAGTTGATTGTTTGTAGTTGTCAACTTGTGTGGGTAGTTGTTAGGCGTTGATTGTATGTAGTTGTCAACCAGGGCTTAAATTTGGTGGTCAACCTTGCCTGTCAACAAATTTTTAATGACGGTTATCTATTCAAAGGTGCCCTTAAAACATTATGATATACCTAGTGTAAGTAAAATTATATATAAATCAAATATATATATATCATTATAATTCTATATAAATTTTGACAGTCTATCCAAAATTTCTCCTTTCATCTGATACAATCTTCTTAAAATTTTGATTGTATTTTACAGCAAAAATCTCTAAATACGGTCATACGGCCATCAAATTTAAGCCCTGTAATGTAAACTGTTGTGTTCTATGTGGAAATGATTGTATGTAGTTGTCAACTGTTGTGTTCTATTGGAAACCATCGAGCAATTTAAATATGCTTCTTGTAGTCAAGGAAGGTGGTCTGATTGAATACATAATCCTCCTTGATCTACATGTATGTAACAAAATCTACTGAATACATCTTCTATTGTGTTATATTTTGTAACTCTATCTAATATATTCTGTTAATTTCTATTATTATATGCAAATAATAATTTCACTAGATAGAAGCAAACAATTGGCATGTCAAATAGCCTATTGACACCGTGGAATAGGCTACATTAAAAAACAGAAAGAAAATTGTTAGTAGTCTGTGTTTGAAAAAAAGAAACTAATGCGAATAGAAAAGGCAAGAAAAAGTGGCCAGTAGAAATATTTTTGTTTAGAGGCAAATGATGATATTACGAAGAATCCAAACAACTTCACATATAATTTACAGAAAATTGAATGCAGATAAATAGTTGCTACTAGCCATGCTAATCCTGTAAGCCTCGGCGCTCAAGCATTTGCATGTGCAGTGCTTGAACGTACACTGAACATGTATATTTCGAGTCTAACAGACTATAATGCTAAAGTCACTAACCACTCCAACAAAATTGTTTTTACAAAATACATCCTGATCCCATGTCTATCTAAAAAGAATAAAGCATATCTTAAGTGATTCAGATATATTCAAACTGGAAATTCGCAATTAGGTTGATCATCAGATTTATCTTGTCATAGTGTAGATGACTGTATTTCAGAAATGGCAGCTTTTCTCAACAAGGGAATCCTGCTTTCCTCAATACATGATGTTGAATCTTTGCCAAACCTCCAAAAGAATATGAACTTTATTGTACACTTTAACCAGAAAATTAAAGCTGTTCAGAAACTGATCTGAGAGACCGGAGAGCTAGAAAAGAAAAAATAGTTGGAACTTATTAGAGCCCTGTAGAACTGACATTTCTATCTTCGATGTAGCACTAGGCACAAGGAACCACAACCAAGTGCTTTCAAAGCAAACTTCTTGACTGTTTCTTTGTGCCAGAGAAAAAACTAGCTCATACAAACTTCGAGCTCATTGACTTCAAAGGGCTCACCAAAAAATATGCTAGAAACGGGCCTGGTGATAAACTTTCACTGTTGATAACATTTGCATGAGAGGACCAGCAAACATTGTAGCTCAATAAGCTTTGAAAGATAGATGAGATTGAATTACATAGGCATAAATCATATGTGATGGATAACCTTATGAGGCATCTTAACATGCTCAGGTAGTACTCGTCTGAGTATATGTTGAATTCTTTGCCATCATTCTAAGGTGCATGAGTGCATTGGCTGCATGTTTACGAGCTTGAGCATTTCCTGTTGTCATGGTTGTATACAGTGCAGACTTGCCAATATCTGCATATTTTGCATCTCTAAATTTCCTACATCGATAGATTCTTTCCAACAGCATAGCTGCTCTTTCAGTTGATTTATCATTCTTTCCCACAACTTTAACAGCTAGATTAATTATATCATTTTTGACCAGATAATCAGCTCCTTTCTCTCTGTCTTCATTACTTTTAATCAAAGTGAATAAAGCATCAATTGCACTCACTGCACTTCGTTGTCCACCGTCTTTAAGCAAATTGATAAGATGAATAGCAGCTTGAGATTCTACCAGGCAAAGAGATCGTTTTGGATTGCATTTCCCGGCATGCACATTGCAGATCTTATACTTTAAAAAACCAAACCTGGCCAGAAGGTTCTTGAAAAAAGAAAGCCTTTCAGTCAAACTAGGTGTTTGCTGGGATAAGTGTCCAAGTGTAACTGCTGCATGCTGTTTTGCCCGCTCAGAGCCAGTTTGAACCACATCAATCAGAAGAGAAATTATTCCTGATTTTGCCAAATTTAACAGGATACTTTTGTCTGTAAAAGTTTGATTAGTTAGTTTTGATAGCAATACAGCAGCATGCTCTTTCATTTTAGGATTGCCTGATCTCAAACACTGCATGGAAACCTCCATCAGATGACCATCTAAAACCATAAGTTCTTTAGCTCCATCAACTTTTGCCAGTGCAGCCAGAATCCCTAAAATAGCTTCTGTCTCATCTGAAGACACGGGATCTTTGAGAAGCTCCATGAAAAATTGAATTCTGTTTTGTGAAGTTATAACTGCCTGGCGAGTGGCACGATCCTCAGCAAGAAAGCAAAGGAGATTTAGCATGCTTGTTCTGCAAGAAGAGAATTCCTCATTTTGAAGAAGATGATATATTTTTGGAATGATATTTAATTCAGCTACAGACTGACGAACTGTTTGACTATCCTTTGCCATCCACTGCAGTGTTTTCAGGGCATATTCATGGATACCAATGTCCTTAGCTTCTAACATCTCAAATAGCCGTGCAACAGCACCTTCCTGATCAATTTCAGCAGCACTTTGCTTATCAGTTGCTAGGTTTGCAAGAGTGGCCGTAATCTCAACACCAAGGTTTGGTATTGGATATGAAAGTCCTTTGACCAAAATGGGAATTGTTCCACATTTTGCAATGGTAACTTTGTTAGACTCTGAGTTAGATAGACGCCTTAGTGCTTTAGCAGCTTCAAGTTTACATGCCTCAGAACCATTCTGCAAAAGCAATAACAGGGGAGGAACAGCACCGGCATCTACAAGAGAACTGCTGCCAGCCTCATTGAGATCAATAGTGCAGATAACCTCTAACATTTCCAGCTGCACAGTTTCATTGCCTGTGAACAAAGTGGTGTTTGGTCATACTTCCTCTCTAACAGACTCCACATGCTAATATAAAAAATGGTGTAGTAACAAAGCATTATTCCTAACTTCACATGCTTATTGGCTCCAAAGGCAAATATTTATAGGCTACAAAAGAAAATGTTTATTGGCTACAAAAAAGATGAGGCAATATTTAATTTAAAATCCTACCAGAAGTTAGCTTGTTGACCAATGGCCAAAAAATTCCAGAAGAAGCTGCTTGCACAGTAGCTGCCTTGTCATACTCGCAGAGGGTGTATAGAAGTTGCTCAGCTTGTAACTTCTGATCATGTGTGCACAAATTATAAGCACTAGCAACGACAACAACAGATGCCTTGTGAGCAAGAATTGCAACTCTCCCACGTTCAATTTTAGATAACTCCCAAAGCAACTGCACTGGTCCACCATATTCTGCTGGACTTCGCTGTAGTAAACGTAAGGAGATTGGTACCGCTCCCGCCTCTATGATAGAACTCTTCAAAAAAATTATGAAAAATACAATAAAGCCATAAGGAATCAGAGTAACCCAGTTAAATTTTTGAGGAAAAAAATCATGAACTAAGGATATCAAATTTGAGTGCTACTAATAATTCAAAGGAAAACATTTGCCCAAAGTATTTCAGTCCCAGAAATTCATCTCACCAGCTATCCTATAAACGTGTTACTTTTATTTCTAATAGAGCTATGACTGAAATCAAAAGAATGCCTTGACAATCCAGACCTAATTAGCATGGTTAATTTTCCCAATTTTAATCAGCTCCTCCTAATATGATTTGCATGGGAGTTATTATATTCAATATGGGTATTGGCAATTTCAATTTGTTAAGGAAAGAGTTACAGCCATGATCACATAGAAAATGAGAGGAATATTGTGGCATGAACCTGCAAGGAAACATGGAAAGGAGCAAGAGAAGAATGATTGAATTTGTACATAAAAACTACAGCATATAATGCGATCCTACTCAAGCACTAAGGGGAATAGATACTTTAAATTATATAAGGCGTGCACTGCAATTCTACTAAAGTCCAAATTTACATAAATACTATAGCATGCAATGCAATCCTACTAAAACACTAAGGGGCATATATAATATATGGTATGCAATGAAATCATACTCAAGTACTAAGGTTTAGAATTTCTTTTGGTGTTCAAAACAACGGTCAAACTGCTCCCTCACTCACACATATAAAGCTTTAAGCCTTCCAGGCTTTGAACCTAGGAAATTCGTGACATGCATCCCAACCACTAGACCACATCCCAGAAGATGTATTGTGGCAATTCTTGTTAGGTGTCATTTATCATTCATCATTGTTATCCTTTTAGGAGGCTCACTAATTCCTGACTCAAACCCATACTCAAGATATTCGGTATGACCCATTAGCATGTAATCAACCTAATATCTGAATGCAAACTTGCTTGAGGACTAAGTTTGGACTTCACTATGTCCAACACCCCACTTCATCTCCTACATACATATGCATGGTTCCATTAAAATGCACAAGTAACAATTGTACTTCAATTATATTCTCTGTTATCTTATTATTTGTTAGATTTTATTTTTGTGAATTTGACCCATGTGTGTGAAGTCATCTCAAAATGACCTCCACGAGTAGTCACGAGTAGTCATTACAATAATTACATTTTTCCTCACTCACTTTGGTAAAATAATGATTCAAGAGAACCCACTTAGCATACAAACACCATTAAGCATTTGTTAGTAGGAGGGAGGAAAGGTAAATCTAATCCATCACTTTGGGATTCTTACCCTCTAGCTTCTTTCCCCATTGGTAATGTTTTTCAAACATGTAATGCCACATAAGTCACCCCTGTCTCACAGTTCTTACCGATGTGGGATGATCCCAATAACAATACAATAATTTATTTATGTACTTATTTTAATCAATTGAGAGCTTCCACTAGTTGTTTGATGAAAAATGAATGTACAAAGAATGAGAGGGAATATGTGAGGCACACATTCCAATGTGTGCATACTTCATTCATTATTGTACAGGGAAGCCACATTGGTGGTTGTAACTTGCATTATGGAAGTCATTTAATGAGACATAATTAATGTATATGTTACTACATCGTTACAAGCACTAAATACCTATGGCTAAAAATTATATCTAATAGACCCTTAATGACTCAAGCAAAGACAACCCAAAGTTTCTCCTGAAATTTGACAATATGAAAAGAACCAAGAGGTAGTCATTGGATCAGCGGACTGCCCCTGAGATGTGCTGTAGGAGAGAGAAATGTCTGCAATAGCAAATGTCTGTCAAATATAGTGAATAGGAACCTCAATATGTTTGGTGCAAACATGATAAACTTGTTTCTTTATCGAATTCAAGACACCCTGATTATCACAAAAAATTGGAGTTGATGTAGCTTGAGGAAGTTGGAGATCACACAAAGGGCCAATTAAATTTCTTTTAACAAGAAACATATCTCTGTTTTGCATATTCCAGCAAATCTGTTCATCAATAACAGCGCACCATATATTGTCCCACACTTTAAGCCACAACCACACAACAAATACATTCGTAGTTACAAGTTACACTTACAACAAATTATTTAACCCACTGCCACAACTGTAACCCACAAATATTTGCAGCAATCCTTTGTTCCTCTGATCTTCTGTGTTTTGTTCCTTTGCTCTCTTCTGCACTCTTCTGTGCTTTTATTCTATGTAAATTCTTTCAATTTTTTTAAAGGTTATTTGTTTTTTGCTTTTTATATTTAAAATTTTGATTTTTTAAATAATTTTATCGGTCTTTCACTCATTTTTCATGCATAGGGGGTTTTTGTTGATGTAATTGCAGCTTCGGGCTTGATACTTCCTTATTTATATGTGATTATTCCATGTAAAGAATCGCTTCACATGGCAACTTTGTAATTATCTTCTTGGCTGACCTTCCTTGTAAATTGTATTTATTAAATTGAAATTATATTTTTATGATGGCCGACCTTGCATGAAAAGGTGCGACCTCTCTCCTTCAAGTTGTATAAATACAAGATCTTTCCACTCATTTGTGCATCAATCAAGTTCGAGCATTTCTTCTATTCCAATTGCGAATTCTTCAAGGGCAGATCAATCAAGTGCAGATTGCGAATTATCAAGAGCAGATAGCGAATTTCTTAAGGGCAGATCTGAGTTACATGGAAGTGCTGATTACTTGTTATCATTGCATCTTGTGAAGGTGTTGCATGTCGGCCTTGACATTGGCCTCATTGTAAAGAGACTTGTTGCCATTTTTGATATATAATAGAGAGATATTTGTTGCTGGGTTTTTCCCCTCAAGAGGAGGGTTTTCCCAGGGTATCTGCTGTGTTATTGTGTCTGATTTTGAATTAATTTTCTGTGCATTACATCTGATCCTAAAACTAACATGGTATCAGAGCGAGTTTGAAGAAGATCTTGATCAGATTGTTATTACAACGATACTCTTTAGTTGTTTACTTCTATCTCTTCGCCAAGATGGTGATTGGTCTTAAGCTTGGGGATAGACTTGAGGGAGCATCTAATTTCACATCTTGGAGATTCAGAATCATGCTCACCTTGGAAGAAAGTGAATTGGCTGAGTTTGAAAGTTCCCGAACCTACAGATGAGGAAGAGAAAGTTCAATGGAAGAAGAAAGATATCAAGGCGAAGAAGATGTTAGTTGATTCCATGAAGGATCATATTGTTCCCATCATCTCTAAGATGAAGACGGCAAAGGAGATGTTTAAGTCTTTGGAGGAGATGTATGAGATCAACAACACAAGCCATGCACTTGCATTGAAGCAACAACTTCATCATGTGAAGATGGCAGAAGGAGAATCTGTCATTGCTTACTTCATGAAGATTTCCGAATTGAAAGATCAACTCTCTACCATTGGTCATATTGTTGATGTCAAGGATTTGACCATGTTGGCTCTTAATGGTCTTCCTTCATCTTGGGAGTCTTACATTCAAGGAATCAGTGCAAGATCAAAACTTCCCAAGTTTGATCGTTTGAGGGAAAATTGTATTCAAGAAGAGTCTAGGTTGGCTGCGAGAGGTATTGGTCGAAGCTCTACAAATGAAGACATTCATGTTCTTTCCGCTCAATCCTCAAAGAAGAAAGAGAAAGGTGGAAAGAAAGGATATTTCAAGAGGAATAGAGATAAAGGAGCTGATGGTGCTCCCGCATTCAAGAAGAAGTGGGACCTCTCCAAAGTCCAATGTTTTCGTTGTCACATGTTTGGTCACTATGCAAAGGATTGCCCCACCAAACCTAATCAGCATGCTTCATTTGCGGATGTGGATGAGATCTCTCCTCAGAAGGATTCTAGGGAATTTCTATTCTAAGCCATGGGCCTATGTTCAAACCGTGAAGGTTGTACGCAAGAGCAGCGTATCTTACTACGTCCAATATTTGCATCCATCAGAATATTTAAAGAGATAAGTATTCTTTGTTTGCTGAGTTATATCATTTAGTTGGATCTTGTAATTAGTAAAGAGAGATGGTGGTTTCTCTTGAATTGTGTTCGCTAGCATAAGATCCTTTGAAAATTTCATTTATTGCAAGTTATTTCATGCCGGTTGTGAAGATTTCTGAGTGACTCTGAAATAAAAAGAGAATTGCAATTTCAATGGTGATTAGTTGCAATTTCAATGGTGATTAGTTGGTCACATCAATATCATTCTCTAATGCATGAACTGTGATAGAGCCTTGAACTCTTGGAGAGAGTTGGTTCTACATGCTAACTGCATAATGCATTTAAGAAATTTGTAATTGTTCAGATTGTCTTTTGTTGTGATGAGTTTAGCACTCTCGAGAGGAGTAAAAGACGGAAGAAAGAGTTATATCAAAATTCAATAAAGATAAGTTTCTTTATTCCTTCATTCTGATTTTTTGATATATTTCTCTTTAGGTTGATTTATTTATTCATGTTTTAATATTGTTCATAAATTCTTATGTATTCATGCTATAACCTGAGATAGTAAACTTTGTATGATTCTAGCCTTGATATTTCTTTGGATAATTATAAACGGTTAGTAATCTCTCTCTAAAATGCTTTCAGGACAGATCTAAGAGCAAGAAGGTGATGAGAGATTGCTTAGTGATGAAAAGCTTGAGGCATCTTATGAGGAAGTCATGCCGACCAAAGAAATGATCAAGCATGGAATCACAACTTGCAGTTATGGGACTGAGTTGGTGGCTAGAGGGAATTCACTTCTAGAAGTCTTCTTTGCAATCTCTAAAGCAAGGATCAAGAGGGAGTTTTGTGACTCACTGAGAAGAAGTGAAGGTTGCAATGTTGCAAGGCCGAGTGTTAAATCCTTGGAGAACCTCTTCAACTGCTGAGATTAGAATTGCTCAAGACTGTCATCTGGATTTGTCATTGGTAGCTCCACAAACCTATTTAGAATAGAGCGATCTGGGATGAGGTCGAGGAGGACAATCCTAAACTCTCTACAGTACCAAAGGTGTGCGCGGGAAAACATTTCTCTAAGTCAAGTGTTGCAGGCAATCTTGGACGAAGAGGTTAGAAGGTTGATGCAAGTACTTGAAGATTCAGAGGGGGCCTATTGATCCTGAAGAAGATGGTAATCTAGTTGATCTTGGTTCTTTATGTTGATTTATTTCTTACTGGAGAAGATCACCTCATTATCAAATGCAAGAAGGACCTAGCTTCTGAGCTTGAAATGAAGGATCTTGGTCTCATGCACTACTTCCTTGGTTTAGTAGTATGGCAGAAGCCTGATGAGATGATTCTAAGTCAAGGGAGGTATACTAATAACATCTTGAAGAGATTTGGTATGATGAATTGCAAATCCATGTCTACGTCTATGGAGACCAACTTGCATAACTTGTAAGAGTTGCAGCTAGTTCAGATCTGGCGGATCCTACGATGTACAGGCAGTTGGTTGGATCTTTGATGTATCTAGTTAACACTAGACCTGATATTTGCTATGCAGTGAGTGCACTTAGTCAGTTCATGTGTGAACCAAGGCAGGTACATCTTGTTGCAGCAAAACATATCCTGAGATATTTGCATGGCACAGTTGGATATGGATTGAGATATTCTTCAGGTGTGGATCTGGAGTTGCATGGCTATACTGATTGGGCAGGGTGTGTCACTGTTCAGAAGAGCACTTCTGGATGTTGCTTCAAGTTGGGATATGCTATGATTTCCTGGTGCAGCAAGAAGCAGTCATCTATAGCATTGAGTACAACAAAGGCAGAGTATATTGCAGCTTTTGTGGCAACTCGAGAAGCAGTGTGGCTTCGTAAGCTCCTTGCAAGATTGTTTGGACAATCAATGGAGCTTACTATCATTCATTGTGATAACCAGAGTTGTGTGAAGCTTTCTGTCAATCCTGTGTTCATGATAAAACCAAGCATGTTGAGATCAAATACCATTATATTAGAGATATGGTATTGAGGAAAGCTATACAGTTGAGGTATATCAGCACTGATGAGCAAACGGCAGATATTCTCACCAAGCCTCTCTCTAGGATAAAGATTGTGTACTTTCAAGATAAGCTTGGTATGGTGGAGAATACAGCCCTAACTAAGGAGTCTCAGTATCAGTGATCCTCTTTAATGAGTTCTTCTCTGTGAGAGAAGTTCGAGGTGAAATCCCTTGTTAATGCATTCTTCTCTACAAGAGAAGTTTGAGGTGAAAGCCCTTGTTTCCACCCTCTGGGAGAGCCATGGTGGATGTCATGTGTGTGACTCCATGACAGCATCACGTGAGAGAGTCTGTGATGATTTTCTTGTACTTGTGTCTTCACCCTCTAGGAGAGCCATGGTGAAAGGCATGTTGAGGTGACAACATCACGCAAGTGATGAACACTTGTACATACCATACATGGTTGTAGCCATTATGGTTGATATCACGATGAGGTGATATCTAATATCACAATGAGGTGATATCGTTTCTTTTCCACATATGGTTGTAGCCATTGAGGTAGATATCACGATGAGGTGATATATGATATCACAATGAGGTGATATCGGTTCTTTTCCACATATGGTTGAAGCCATTGTGGTAGATATCACGATGAGGTGATCTCTGACATCACAATAAGGTGATGTGTCTTATGCAACTGGAAGTATTTCTCCCTAACTAAGAGGAAGTGTTGATGTAATTGCAGCTTCGGGCTTGATACTTCCTTATTTATATGTGATTATTCAATGTAAAGAGGCGCTTCACATGGCAACTTTGTAATTATCTTCTTGGCCGACCTTCCTTGTAAATTGTATTTATTAAATTGAAATTATATTTTTATGATGGCCGACCTTGCATGAAAAGGTGCGACCTCTCTCCTTCAAGTTGTATAAATACAAGATCTTTCCACTCATTTGTGCATCAATCAAGTTCGAGCATTTCTTCTCTTCCATGTGTGAATTATTCAAGGGCAGATCAATCAAGTGCAGATTGCGAATTATCAAGAGCAGATAGTGAATTTCTTAAGGGCAGATCTGAGTTACAAGGAAGTGTTGATTACTTGTTATCATTGCATCTTGTGAAGGTGTTGCATATTGGCCTTGAGATTGGCCTCATTGTAAAGAGACTTGTTGCCATTTTTTGATATATAATAGAGAGATATTTGTTGCTGGGTTTTTCCCCTCAAGAGGAGGGTTTTCCCAGGGTATCTGCTATGTTATTGTGTCTGATTTTGAATTAATTTTCTGTGCATTACATCTGATCATAAAACTAACAGTTTTGTGAACACTCACACAGGTACAACCTATTGGTGGAGTAACAATAAATACAATCCACCACTTTGGGCTCCTCATCCTATAGACTTTTTCCCCATTGGAAAAGCTTTTGAGCATGCGATTCCTTATAAGTCACCCTAGTCACACAATCAAGGAACTTTTGGGTTTATTATTATCATTATTATTTTTTAATTTTTACACCTTTGTGTTTGCAACAATAAGCTTTCACAGTTCATTCTGTTTTGCTATACATTTGAAAAATAACTGTTCACATCAACATTAAATATTTTTTTAATATCTTGTACAATTATATTTGTATCAAGGAATTTTTTGATATCTTGTATGACTATATTTGTATCAAGCAGCTGCTGGGAGACCTCATACAAGGTGGTTTTATCCATAGTTCGCAAACTCTGTGAGTACTCACCGAGTTGCCAAGTACTTGCGGGTTTTTTTACGGGGCAAGTCTTTACAGGTTTCACTTGCGAGTTTGTAGGGAGAATTTTTTGGTGAAAACTCACCATTTGTTTGCAAGCGCTTGCCCAAATTTGGTGAGTCCATGGGGAAAAACCATGTTGACAAACATAGACGTGGGTAAAACACGAAAAAACACAAGTAGAAACATCGATGCTGGTTAAATGCAGGTTAAAATGTATTTTTCACTCCTTTTTTTTGCTATAAAACCATGCATTTGCCACTCCATTTTACACACAGCAGCAAGCACAAAGATTTTTTAGGTGATTTGAAGAACAAATTTTCAGCATTTTGGATTCGCAACAAGTTAGTTTCAATTTTCTTTTCCCTTTTTTCTAAGCATTTAAATCTGTGAAGAAAAACATGTTGAATTGTCAAAATTTGCAAAACATGTTGAAGGACCAAAATTTGCCAAAATTGTTATTCATTAGTATGCTTTAATTTTTCATTGGAGCTTTTTTTTATGAACTACCTAGATTTTCTCTTTGGAGATGTCAATTTTTAATTTTATTTTATTAACACAAAATTTCGCCTAGCGGGCCATGCCCCCGAACCCTTGTTGAAAGGGGTGCTCCCCACACCCCCCCTATCATCAAGGTGAGTGAACAAATCCACACTACAAACAGGTCCAAAATTTTATCTATCACAATTCTAACATGCTACTCTATGTTGCTTTCTTCCTTATGAAAGTTGGTCTTGGTCTACCCTATGCTGTTTGTTTTTGTCTTCTTCAAAATATACCAGCCCAACACAAATTCAAATTGTTATATCTTTTTAGCCACTATTTTTTGTTGTTATCGATATTGCAGTTTAATATATAATCACAATGGCATCCAGCTTTGCATCTGGTTCAAACTCAGCAAGTGCAAGTCAACCCATTGGAAGGAGACCCCCTAGAAGTCGTGACCCCACTTGGAAATATAGCATAGTGGAACCAATACAAGGGTATGTTATTTGTACTTGGTACAAGAAAAAGCTTAGTGGAGGCATCAATCACCTCAAATACCATCTTGCGAGCATTCCTTGCCATGATGCCAAGCCATGTGAAGCAACCCCTAAAGAGCTGAAACGAGAGATGATGGCCCTTTTTGCAACACTAGATGAAAAAAAGTTGGAGAGGGCAAAGGCACAAGAAGCCATACAAGAAGCCATTGCTCCTAATTTGTCAAGAGAATCTGATGTGGATATGCAAGGCATTGTGGGCTCTAGTCGCAGTCCACGTATACGTGGCTCATCCTCATCCAATTCAAGCAAAGTTCAGTTGCAGGGGTTTTTTGTGCCTAGAAATGTACCAAGAGCACAACCTTCATTGGAAGCTACTAGGTGGAACAAGGAGGTGCACAAAGAAGCATATAAGGCTTGTGCAAATTTTTGGTATTATAACAACCTTCCCTTCAATGTGGCAAGAGGTTCATATTGGGAGTATTTGGTGACAGCATAGACATTTGCAAGAAAGGGGAACAAGGCACCCTCTCCAAAATATTTAGATGGCAGGTTGCTCCAATATGCTATTGTAGATGCAAAACAATTTGTGAAAAAGAAGAATTGGCAAAAGTTTGGATGCACAATTCTTTCAGATGGATGGACAAATAGAAGGAAGCATACTCTCAATTTTTTAGTGGCTTCAAATGATGAGTTGGTTTTTCTAAAGTCGATATCTTCAACATAATAAAGAATGCAAAAAAATTGAGCTTTATGTTGGAGGAGGTTGTTTTAGAGATGGGCATAGAAAATGTTGTCCAAGTTGTTACTGACAATGCAACGACATATGTGACAGCTAGGAAATTCCTTCAAGAGAGGCATCAAACACTTTTTTGGACCCCTTGTGTAGCTTATTGCTTTGACCTTCTTTTGGAGGACATTGGCAAAATTGATTGGGTGCGACCAATTGTAAAAAAAGCAAGAGACATAACAAAATATATTTATAATCACCCATTGGTTTTTCACTTGATGAAAGATCACACCAAGGGGAAGAAGCTTGTGCAATCAGGTGCTACAAGGTTTGCAACTAATTTTCTAATGTTGCAAAGTATTTCTAGTTTATTGACTCCCTTGAAGCAGATGTTTATGAATCAAACATGGGTAGACTCAAGTTATTCAAAGAAGGCCGATAAAGAAAGGATCGCAAAATTAGTTTTATAGATATTGTCAAGGTAACTTCAAACTTAAATTAATTTTCAGCTTGAATCCTTTATTTTAAAACTTTAAAAGTATTTTGTTTCATTGCAACTTGTAATTTAAATTTGCTTCTACTTTGTACTTTGTAGGTAACAAAGTTGTTGGTGAGGGTTATGTGCTTGGTGGATGGAGAGAAAAATGCAATGGGATATATTTACAAGGCCATGGATCAGGCCAAAGAGGCCATCCAAAACTGAAATGGTAATTGATTATCATTATTAACAAAGGAGAGGAATACTCCTTAAATAATAAATTACAAGATAATGTTTCTAAAAGAAACAATCGTGAACTAAAGCATAACAGAAAGTTACTAAAAACTAACTGAAAGTAAACTACGACTAGCTAACAACTAAGATGCCCATTAAATATTACAATAATACTTTAATACCCTCCCTTGATGGTCATTGTACTAACTACACCAAGTCTACCCATAATCTGTTGGTCTTCTAGCCATGAATGCATAAAAGAAAAACTCCTTCTACTCAATATGCTCTGCAACATGGGCCTTCTATTGAGACCCTTCCTGGTTGGATTTCTAATCAGCCAACCACTTCCTACAATGTTTCTTCATATGACCAATCTTACCACAGTAATGGCATGTGATAGACTTCTTGGAGCTATCCTCCGATTTGCCTTGTCCTTTCTGCTGAGTGGACTTGCCTTTGCCATTGTCTTTGGTAGTAAACACTTGTTCAACACTGGTAGTGTCGTTGTTGCTCCCAAACTACTTCTTCCACCTATCCTGCTACAAGAGCTTGTTGCACAGGTCATCAAACTTCAGGTCAACATTGGTGGAGGTAATGTTGAGAGTTTCGATGAAGTGCTCATAGGATCACAGTAAGCTTTTCAGCATGATGACCACCATATCCTCTTCTTCCATCTTGCAACCAATGGCCTCCAGTTGATTGCAAATGTCTTTGATCTTCATGAGATGATCTTGCAAAGACATCTTGTCATCCATCATAATGGAGAACAACATATTTTTAAGGAAGAATGCTCTGCCCTAGTCTGAAATTTCATGAAGATCTTTCAAGTGTTTCTAGATCTTCGCAGCAGTCTTACCAGATAGTATTTATGGTAGTATCTCATTGGTGACTGATAACTTGAGAAGCATAACTGCCTCTCAATTACTTCCATCATATTTGTCCTGGACCTTTCCCATCATCTTCGCAGTGGTGGGACGAGCTTATGTACCCAAAACAAGCGAATCTAGACATCGGTACTCGAAGATAGTGGCATCCTTTGCTTCCAAGTGTTGTAGTTTTTACCATTGAACCTCTAGCTACTTTCCAACATGACGTTGGTCAAAGATGCCATCCCTCCCGTTTTTTAAAGACAAAAAATGAGTTAATCAATTGGCATGAATCCCAAGGCGATCAGCTGGCACAAATCCCACGATTTAAAAAAAAAATTGTCAAAAAAACAAAGGTTCGAAAACCCATGATTTTGTCCAAAAATCTAGAAAATTTTGAATTTCTTCAGCTTCAACCACAAATTTTTGAAAAAATCTGTCAAAACTCCACGATATTCAGCAAAACAAGCACACAATTTTTGTTGACAAAAAATCGCCAAAAAAATTCAAAAAACCCTAGGAAAATTTGTGGAAACCCTAGGTGAATTTGCAAACACGATTTTACAGAAACCCGTCAAGGAACAAGCACAACATGAAAAGACCCTCATGAAACCACGATTTTTTTTTAAATCAACAAAAAAATGCTTTGCTAGACCCACGATTAGCAGCAACCACAATTTTTATGCAGGAAAAAAATCATCAAAAAGAGGTTGTACGCACAAAAATCAGGGAAATCACGTGAAAAAGCGCTGATAAAACCAATCGCACGGAATGAAAACACCAAGTCGCGCAAGAACAAAAACCCTCAATTTCTAAAAAGAATCCACCGAAAAAACCCACGAAATAGGTTGCAAAAATCAGCACAAAAATGGCACGATTTTCAGCTGAAAGCAAACTCGCAATTTTTGTCAAAAAAACCCTCAAAATTCTACATAGGAAAAAAGTTGTGTTTTTCCTCAAAATAAAACCCGCAATTTTGCACAAAAAACCTAGCACAAATTTTCTAGCAAAGAAACTTGCGATTTTTATTAAAAAATTGGGCAAAAACTTCTTAAAAAATATTCAAAATTTCTTATAGGTAAAAAACCACGAAATTTTATTGCCCAAAAAAATCGCCAAAAAATAACCTCTGCTCTAATACCATGAAATGGTAATTGATTATTGTTATTAACAAAGGAGAGGAATATTCCTTAAATAATAAATTACAAGACGACATTACTAAAAAAAACAATCGTGAACTAAAGCAAAACATAAAGTTACTAAAAACTAACTGAAAGCAATCTAAGTTAACTGAAAGTAAAATAACGACTAACTAACAACTAAGATGACCATTAAATATTACAATAATACTTCAATAAAAACTATTACAGAGGGGATGCAAATGGATTTCCCTTATTTGGGAGATAATTGATTGGATGTGGAACAATCAACTCTACCAACCCATTCATGCAACAAGGTACTATCTCAACCCCAAGTTTTTCTTCTCTAATAGTTTCACGGATGCTAAACGGGAGGTTATGAAGGGCCTATCCACATGTATTGAGAAGATGACACCTACAATTGAGGTGAGAGACCTCATCATTTCTAAGTTGTAGAATAATAAGGCAACTAGGGGGAGGTTGTTTTCTTCAAAATTAGCTATACAAGGAAGAACCACCCAAACACCAAGTAACAAAAAGTGAAGTCTTATATTTTGCAAGTTATAAATTATAATTATTAATAGAATAGCTTATTTACAAAAACTTGAATATCTTATTTGCAGGTTCTTGGTGGGAAGATTGGGGTGGAAATACCCCAAATCTGCAAAGGTTATCCCTCTGAATTTTGTCTCAACCTTGTAGTGCTTCTAGATGTGAGCGCAACTGGAGTTTGTTTGATGTCATTCACACGAAGAAGCATAATAAGTTGACTCAACAACACCTCAATGATCTTGTTTTTGTGCAATACAACCTTCAGCTTCGCACAAGAAAGGTGCAAGACCAACCAGAGGAACTTATTGATTTGGATGAAATTGATTTCTACAGTTATTGGACCATGCCGAATGATTAGCCCTCCTTGTTTATAGAGAATGAGATTGTTGATTCGAGAGGCAAGCTATAGAGGATGTGGCTGCAACAGAAGCAGGAGAGATTGGATTGGGTGACATTGATATGGTGGAGGAGGAGTCATTGCCATCTACTAACAAGGTGGAGCCATATGCCCAATCTTTTATGCCAAGCAGTGAGCCACAATCGAGTGTGAGGACCATGCCTTCTATCCCCCAATTTTACACTAAGTAGGGGAAGAGCAAATTATAAAAACTTGTAATTTTTTACTTGCCTAGATATTATGATGACCATTTTCAAAGACAATCATCATAAATTCATAGTAGTTATTAATTAGCAGCTAGCTACTGTATCAACTATCCGGCTTCACATGATGATGCAATTTTGTAATTCATATGTATTCAAGAATCAAATTTAATAGAAAACACTTCCTCATGGTTTTCTAGACTCGTTTGATACATTTTGTAATTGAATTTTGCAAAACAAAATGAGTTTTTTTAAGAAATTTTAGTATTTTTGAAGTCATCGAGTTTTTCCCAAGTTTTTACCAAGTCAAAAATTTTGGGCTTGCCAAGTACTCTCCAAGTCCAAGTCTGCAAACTATGGTTTTAGCCATGAGGAGATTTGAAGGGTTTGTGAGGGGGGAATTGAGATGTGGCTTTTCAACTATACATTGACAAGCCTACTCTTTTATTACAACACACCAAGCAACTGTAATAATATTAATTGTATCACCAAAGATCAAGCATAGACAAATTTTATAATTGCTGACGGTATACCTGCCACCTGCAACTGCTATCACTGGTAATATTCACCATTTTAAGTGTGACTGCAAATGGTTTACACTTTGACACCTAAGCATGAAAAGAGAACTATAAAAAAATTTAAAATGAGAAGAATTTATCTGAAACTTCTCTTACTTCATCTATCTATGAAATGTGGGATGCAAACAAGCAGAGGAACCAGAGAAACAAGGAAGTAGAAAAACAATACAAAGGGGCATTTGATACAAGGCTTACCTTATATTCATCTCCCAAAGCAGCGATAAAGAAAAGAATCCTGAATAGCCTTTCCTTCAAATGCTGTTCAGCGGGTTTGAGATAGTCAACCAAAGGCCTAATCCCATCTAAAGTTACAATCAGGCGTTTATACTTGGGATGGACATCCATCAATTGCTTCAAAGTATTGACAGCCTCCTCTATCTCTTGGGGACTTTCTTGTGCTCTGATTTGGTTAATAGCATGTAGCATTGTCTTCTGGCGTTTCTTGTTAAATACTTCCTCCATGTTTTGTTTTAGCTGTAAATTCGGAACAAGTTCAAGACTCTCTAATACTTTTCCAGTGTCGGGGCAAGTTTTGTGGCCTCTCTCAAACCATTCTGTTATTGCATATCTCTCATAAGTGTAACCTGCTTCTACAAGCATCACAGGGTCTTCCATGATCTGGCCAGTAATGGGACAGTAAAAAGAGCTGGGAATAGCCATGTCATCAGCAGGGCCAGCAGAAGAATCTTCAGCTGCCAATTTTCTAACATCATCAAGAACAGCGGCAGACTCTAGTAATGCATAAAGGCATCCATCTGTTCTAGTTGCTTCTATATCTCTCTCTAATTCGTGCTTTAATTCTGAAGCCTCAAATGGCTGTACATTCAAGACATTACGAATTAGGCCGGTAAGCCTGGCTATAGGAGAAATAAAGGCTGAAAACTTTTAAAGTAGCCAGAAATTAGTTGAAAAATCTATCCATTTTAAAAGCAGTAATAAACACATTCAGGATGAGACCAATTGCTAAGTTACAGTTCAGTTGGGGACGTAGTCTTGAATCCGCGAAAGAACCGATGCGATAAAATCTTACGTGAAATTTTTTAGGGTTTAAAGATGCAGTATGGGTATGGCAGTATTGTATTACATATATATATATATACAAAAATAAAATACAGAATTGTAAAACTAAAAGAGAGTCAAATCATTTGCATGAGAAATGTAAATGCTTGATCATTCAAGACAATGCAAATCGCTAAAGGAATAAAATATTAAATGATGGTGATAGGTTGAGAAAAACTGTTCCAATAAAATATATCAAATGAAATCATCACTATAAAGTCCTCTGTTTCCACTTATTCCGTGAAATCGTCACCATTACTTCGGAATTACAAAGTATTAATAGTTCAGCGAGCATGATTCATTGAGTTGCTTAATAATGAAAAAGGAATTAGAATCTTCAGTCTCTCTGCAAGGAATGACAGTGTTTTTGCGATTCCGAACTTTTTTCCAGTTTGTTTGGGTTATTCCTATCAAAACTAAATCATGGCAGGAAACGAAAATGACCAGGCCTCTATGGCACCATGGCAGTGGGTAACATGATCTGGTTAAATACCGTCTGGAGTAATTTGCGTTTTTACATCGCACAGTCTACAGAGCAGGGCAAGCACAACTAGAATTGTAATTTCAGGTCCTTGAAGACTGTTTGGCATTACTGTTTACCCTGTTATATGGTGTTGAGACTCAGGAAGGAAGAGCAATAAACTACATTCAGATTTCAGACTGGTAATACTGAGAAACAGCAGTATTATGATCATCAATGATGTCTGATTTACAAAATAAATCTATTATATTAGACTGTTCTATACCTGTGCATTCCTAGAGGAAGTATATCAGACTTCTCATTCACGTTTCTCACAGAGGTGCACACATTTAAGTCATCAATCATCAAAGGTTCGCTGGGTTCGTGCTGGGTGTGTGCTGGGTGCGCACAGGATGTGCGCCTAGCACTGTGGGTTCGCCAGGGTGCGCACACCCGCACACCCTGGTGAACCCACAGTGCTGGGCACGCACCCTGTGCGTACCCAGCACGTACCCACAGACGAACCCGAACCGGGTGTGTACCAGAACCAGGTTCGGGGCCTGTGGGTACAAACCCTGCATCATAGGATAATTGATATAAAACATTAAATTACTATTGATTCCCCTTAAAATTTAGTGGTTGAAATAATTTTCTAAAAGATTTACAACAAAATTTAACTAATTTTGGTAACTGATAAATCTGATTTTTGTAAATTTCCTGAAGAAAATAGTGCACTTGCAGAAAATAAGAAATTAATTTTTCATACAAGTATATTTTTCTCACCATTTAATATGCTCTATGCTAGCTAGTATGTATGTAAAGTCGGCATTGATGTGGCTGTTATAGTATAGCTACAACGGTTGTTTGTTAGTACGTTTTTGTATTATTGGTATCTCATTTTGATTTAAGAGCGCTTTGAAGTACTCATTTTTCAAAACTCTTTGGGTGAGAAGCCCTTAATATAACCCTCACTTATCTACCAAATAAAAAACATTCACAATGTCAAGGCCAAATATCCTGTCTGGCTGCCAGATGCATGTACACGAAAAGGCATGTTGCCTTAATAAATTTGATGAATTGTAGAAATTGGGGCAACCTTGAACTGCATGTGGGCAGCCTCCAACACCAGATATCCAGCAGAATCTGAAATATTTGGTAATTAAAAACGTTTACGTAAGTTGCACATGCACTCCAAGTGTGGGTGGATTAAAAAGGTTCACTTTACTCTCAAGCTTGGTCATGCAGTCAATTGGTACTAAATTCAGAAACAAGGATACAAAATTTGAACAATATAGAAGGTAAATGGAAAGAAATCTCCTTGTGAGCTCCCACAAGTGGGATCTCATATGTCATATCGGCATCTGGCTTTTCTGTGACGTAAGAAAGAACCTTTACCTTCTATAGATGAATCCTAGATGAGGAAATAGGCAGTGTGTGATAAGTTTGAACTTTGAATCACATTCTCAATATCTATAAACAGAGGGCACCTCAAATATATGCCATAACAGTTATACCACTATTTTTCCACATGCCCTCATGAGTGAGGTTATAGACAGTATGGGTTAAGATTGCATTACATTCTTAACAGAGGACACCTCGAATATATGCCATAACAGTTAAATATTATATCCCAATGCCACCGTCTATTCCCTTAAGTTATGGGCAGCAATTTGCCGCGTATTGGAAATATGGGAGAAATCTAATAACTATATTTAATGTTATATGAAAATTCAAGCTAAAGTTCGCTAATTGAAAAAATTCTATTTGTGAAAATTTTGTACAAAACCAAATGGAAAAAAGACAGTAAGATATTCCCTGACCTGTTGCGTCAATCTCCTCAGATTGATTGCCTGCGAGAGATTCGGACATCTCCTTGGCTATTCTCTGATGCTCTGGCTCTGCAAAGAATAGTGCTGAACTCAACTTACTTTGCATCGCGATTATTTCATCTTTCATAGAAAGAGAAATTTTATCATTTTCCTGCAGTATCAGAGCCAAACATTCTACAACTTTCTGGACATGCTCTGTAATTTCCTTGACAACTTCATTGCACTTGTACAAAAGAAAGATGCGACTTCTGTTCCTGCAATGATTTATAAAGGCAAATATACCCTCTAAAACATCTGCCGTGCCCTGTAACGATGCCTGTGAAGAGTCAGCGATGACGAATTCCTCTTCTTTTGATAAACCCTCCAGCAATTCTCCCAGCTGGATTAGATAAAATGCCAGCATTAGAAAATTGGACTTCCCTACAACAATGTCGTTGACGGCCCTCTTCGTATCATCGATTGATTTCCATATTCTCTGCATAATTCTGGCCAATAAAGGATCCGCACACATTTTCCGGGCCTCTCATGAACCCTGGAACGACTCAATTTTTTCTCAGATAAACAAAAAAACTAAATCATTTCCTACACAAACTGGTGAACCCCAGTCAATCAGGCACTTCAATAGATTCATGTATTTCGGATATTCAGTTCTATAAAATTTGCGTCAGAAGGCTTATTTGGCAAAATGGGAGAAAGTCAATTTATGCAGAAAGAAAGCTTTTTCCTGAAATTTTCCAGGATCCAATTCAATATACAAAACTTCATTCTCTCATCAGAAAAATGTAACTTCAAGAGCTTTCTGGTAACTAGCCACATATTTTTAATGGGGTTTAATACCGTCAAATCCCCAAAGGATATGTTAATCCTTAATACTCAAAGCGATACGGCATGATTGGAAAAGGGTTACTAAGTCCAGGGTAATATTAATGCAACACAACAAATACCCTCATCTAAGCTAAATCAAAAGATATCCTTTGAGCTCCACTATGATTTTACAAGTAAGTTTATCAATAACTTAAAACAAGCCAGATTGGAATGCTAACCTGTCCTGCAGATTCTCTTGTCCAAATGAAAGCAATTTAAATATTCCGTGTTCTATTTCAGAAAAATAAAAAGTCAGGAATTCAAAACCCTCCGCGTCGATTTCAAATCGAAGAACGGGTCACGGATCAAAACCCGTTGAATCCAGCTGACTATTTCTCCCGCGTAGACCACCCAAATTCATTGTTCCTAATTTACTGTTGCAGAACATTTCCTTCAAATTTTCACCCTTTCTTGACTTCAAATTTTGTTCTGCCCAAATTGCGTGTGGAGTTTCGATCGCTGTACCGGCGGCTTCAAAACTCTGAGTTGACGTAGTTAGCATATTATTCTAAGCCATTTCTGATGGGAAAATGACCATTTTTCAGGATTCATTATTTTCTCAACTGTAATAGGCCTACACGGTGCACGTGTTTGAATATTCCCAGAAACGAAGGATTTGTTTTTAATAGATTGTGAATTTATTTTTTATTAAATAAAGTATAATATTATTATTTGAATACTAATGTCCACATAATCCGAACAGGTGTCCATTTTATTTTGTAATTTATACTAATGCCTTTGTGAGTGGGATTAAGAAAGATGTCCCAAGAGGAATAATAATTTAAGAAAAATACTTTTTCCTATTCATCATTTAATAGATTTATATGGATGTCTTAGTCGATTTGAAAATGGTGCGGAGAAATATGTACGATGCTTATCATCATAGAAAGTTTTAAAGTAATCAAAAATATCTTTTTTATTTATATATTTTTAAAAGAAAAGCTCTTTTTGAATGTTAGGGAGCATGTTTCAATAGTTGCGACACTATTTGTTGATTTAGTTGTTATTTAACAACATCAAGTTTCCACGGTCTATGATAATCAAGTGTTAAAGTTTCTGGATTTAAACTGTGTGAGTTTTTTAAATCAACGTTTCAGATCAAACTCCATGATCCATCATTAAGATGATTTGTATGCAACAAGAGAGAAGGAAATCAACGTTTCATATCAAACTCTATGATCCATCATCAGAATGATTTGTATGCAACAAGAGAGAAGAATCAAATCATCCTTCCCTCTTGTTGCATACAAATCATCCTAGTGATGGATCATGGAGTTTGATCCAAAATGTTGATTTAAAAAACTTACACAGTTTAAATCTAGAAACTTTAGCACTTGATCAATTGTTAGTGTTGATCATGAATATTCATAATTGAAAGAAATGTATTATTTAGATCTAAAAAGCAAACAAATCATGTGACATATTATGGGTGAACCAACAAAACATGGATTAATGCATAACTATTGTAACTTAATGCAGGTCTACCCTATTTTTTAGGCCTTCTTGGACACTTCAACAGAAAAGCATGATGATGTTGCATTATATTTAATAATGTGGACTTGAAACCTCAATTATAAGCAATGGCCTTGCCAAATAAGCTAAATTATAACAAAATTAGAAGTGATTTAAAATCACCATGTGTAATTTTGAGAGGCATGATTTTAGGGTGCTCAACTATTGGGTTCTCCCCCCATATTACTTAGGAAAAAGTTAGATTGCTAAAATAGAGTAGACCACAATTTTTTTTTAAAATAGGATAGTTTGGACAAGTTAAAACTATACCCATAGAATTGAACATCTAATTTTGAGTATGGTTCCATGAGGGTTTTCTTTGGTTGTGTGAGCTAGGGATCGTAGGCCCTAGTTGTGTAGCTTATCCTTGGCGCTTTTTTGTGTGTAGGCTTTGCTACAACGTGTGGGTAGGGTATGGATTATGGAGTGGGTTTGGTGGGGGTTGAGCCTGTTGCATGCAGGGGTGGGTTTGGGTGGTGATTCGGTTGGGGAAGGGGGTTGTGCAATTCGATGTTGGGGTATGGCTATGAGCGACGATTTGGGTTTTAAGGAAAATATGTCTTTTAGTGAGGCCCTTTTGGGGTTGATCCTCCCCTGTCTGTACATGCTAATGCGGTAAAATTTGTAAACAATACTATAAATGGTGAAGGCTCATCCCAAATGGGGAGGCAACAGTTCTCGAAAGTGAATGGTTGCCTAGAACGGAGTATTTCTCAGCCAATTTTAGTGGTTCAACAGGTGTTGGTAGCGGAGGATGTTAGCTACATGTGCAACCATGCTCTAATTTATAAGTTTATGGGGACTCGAGTCTCACTCTCGTTCCTAGAATCGTGGACTCATCGTGCGTGGAACCCGAAGGGTGATATGGAGGTAATGCCAACAATGAATAATTATTTCATTGTGGTTTTTTCCTAGCAAATCACAATAAGGTCTATGAGGGAGGCCCTATTTCTACAACCAAGTGGGTTTGTTTATTAAACCTTGGTATATATGATTTAATCCTACTAAGGAGCTTCCATCAAGGGTTCATGTATGGGTTCGGCTTTTGTGGTTGTTGTTGGAGTTTTGGAGAAATGATATCTTGCACATGATAGTTTTGTTGTTGGGCAAGCCAGTTGGTCCGACACAACAGACATTAGACAAGAAGGTAATTTCCTATGCCGCATTTGTATTGAAATTGATTTAAATAACCCTTTATCAGATTCATTAAAAATTTGGATTGGAGAAACTGTGTTGATTCAACAGCTTGATTATGAAGCTCTTCCTTTTCGGTGTCGGATTTTTCATGAGTACGAGCATCTACATAGGAAATTCCCTAAAGTTAACCCCTCGAGTAAACCAAACAATAATGCTCCAACCAAAGCTACATCCCTCCTAGAGCAAGTAAAGGATAAAGGGAAATCAACAGTGCTAGAAGAAGGCACAGAAAAAGATGGCTTTATTCTGATAAAGTCATATAACAAAGAAAGGGGCCTAAAGAGGTCTCTCAAAGACAGACAAGGAGATGAGGCTTATAACCGCTTTGAGGCCCTAGAAGAGTTAGATGTGCTAGAGGGAATCCCAAAAGGTTTAATCTTAAGGATAATTAATTTGGGGGAGGAGTTGATGGCTGCAAGGGAAGGTGCCAAATCAAGTAGTCTAAAGTCACAAATGGTCACAGATCAAGCACTTGTTGCCTCTTGTGAGTTGGGGCCTTCCGAGGGTTGAGAGTTGGCAGTAGACTCTTGCTTGCATACTCTTGATTTGAGGCTAGAGGTGGAGGTTCCAGCTCTTGGTGAAGGCAGTAAACTTGTACCTCCTTTAGGTTTACAATAGAAGAGCTTTAAAAAGGGGGCCACATAGAAGACCCCTAAAGTGGGGAGGAAAAAGGATCAGGATAAAATGAAGCTTATGGGCGAGAACTTAGTGGATTCGAGGTTAGTTAAGCCTATTGAATCACACTTTGCTACCCCTCAAAAGTGATAGTTCTTTCTTAGAATGCATGGGGGTTGAACAACATCCCTAGACAAAAGGTTGTTCTTGAATTAATTAGAGTGCATTCTCCTAATGTTTTGTTTATTCAGGAATCTAAGGTTTATGTTGAAGAAATGTTTAGCATAGCTTCAAAGTTGTGGAAGAGAGGCCAGTGTCATTGTACTGGGGCACAAGGTAGAGTTGGAGGGGTTGTGTGCTTTTGGGATTCGTGTAAGGTTTCTTCTCTTTGGTGGGCTTCTAGTAGACATTCTTTGTCAATGGTTGCTTCTAGTTTTTATTTTGGGGAAGTTTTCTTACTCACCAATGTTTATGCTTTGACAGATTTTCCTAGAAAATTCAGTCTTTGGGCTCACATTCGGCATGTGAGATCTCTAGCCCCTTTATTTCTATGGATTATGGCAAGAGATTTTAATGTTGTTATCAATTTGGAGGAAAATAAGGGATGAGTAGCTAGGTTGGAGCCCTCTTCTTTGCTTTTTAAGGATAACATCTAATTCCTTAATTTGGTTGATATCAAGCCAAGGAATGGTATGTATACTTGGAGCAACAGGAGATGTGGGGAGAAGGATATTTCAGAGAGATTAGATAGGTTCTTGGCATCTTATTTTTGGGTTGGTAATAGATGGAAGAGTAGCTTAGATATTTTGGACTAGAGGGGCTCTAATCATTGGCCTATCAAGTTCTCAACGTTTGTGTTAGGTACCATTAAGAATCCTTGTTTTAAGCTTCATATTATGTGGTTGAGAGAGCCAATGTTGTTGGATTTGGTGAAAGATTGGTGGTGGAAACATATGCCAGCCCATGGTACAACTTGTACTCCTTTGTTAAAAGACTTCAATTTGTGAAGCTCCAACTTAAGAAGTGGAATAAGTAGTGCTTTGGGAATATTTTTTTGGCTAAAGCAGCATCTCAGAACTGCTTGGATGTGATCACTAGACAGATTCAGGATGTTGGGCTTATAGTGGACTCCCTTAGAGAAGTAGGTGTGACATTGAAGGAATTAGAGTAATGAGAGGTGCATGAGGAGATTTATTGGAAGTAGAAGTCCAAGATCGATTGGCTTCAGGAGGGGGATAGGAACACTACTTTCTTCTTTAACTCTATTAAAGAAAAAAGGCTTGGGAATTCGATATCTTCATTGGTGTCCTCCTAGGGAGTCCAACTATCCTCCTTTCCTGATATTTTGAAAGAGGTTATCCAATATTATTCTTCTCTCTTCAAGGAGGACCCCCCCATTGTAACAAAGGAAGAGAATCGTATCTTGAATTGTATTCCCCCTATGGTCTCTAATGAGATGAATGAGATGCTTTGTAGCCCTATCTCTCTTGATGAGCTTGAGAGGGTTGTTTTCCAAATGAAGAAAGGCAAGGCCCCAGTTCTAGATGGGTTTCCTATAGAATTATTTCAAGAATTTTGGGAGATTATCAACTATGACTTATTGGTGGTTGTGTAGGAGTCTCAGAAAAACAAACAGATGTTGAGAGCTATGAACTCTACTTTTCTTGTGCTTATCCCCAAGAGATAAGGGGCTACTTCTCTGGATTTTTTTAGGCCAATTTCTCTTTGCAATTTGGTTTACAAAATCATCTCCAAGATAATTGCAGAGAGACTTATGTCATGGCTCAACATAGTTATTTTAGAAGAGCATGGTGGTTTTGTGGTAGGAAGGTAAATTTTGGATGGCGTTGTTATAGCTACTAAAGTCATTTATTCAATGGAAATCTCTAAGGAAAAGGATATGTTCATGAAGTTGGACATGGCTAAAGCTTATGATCAAACAAGATGGTCTTTTTTTTGCAAAAGTGCTCAGTGCTTTTGGGTTTGGTAATGATTGGATCGAGAGGTTAATGAGTTGTGTTACATCAATGTCAAGTACTCGAATCCGATTAACAAAGAGCCCATTGATTTGTTTGGGGCTTCTCGAGCTCTGTGACATGGTGATCCCCTTTCACCATACTTATTTATTATATTATTTGAGGGGTTGGGAAGAATTCTAAAAGATCATGTGTGGCAAGGGATTATTATTGATTGGAACTGAAGTTTGGACTCTCGACTCAATCTCATTTATAGTTTGTGGATGAAATTGCTTTGTTGGGAGTTTCCAAGATCAAGGAAGCTATTAACTTCATATGGGTGTTGGATATTTACCTTGTTGCCTTAGATCATAAAATAAACAAAGCTAAGTCTTCCATATTCTTTTTCAACATCCCTCCTCTTATTTAGTCAAGAATAGCTTGGATTCTCAGGTTTCAAATCAAGTCTCTCCTCCTTGTGTATCTGGATATACCTATCTTAGGAGGACCTTTACCTCAAGAGACCTAGCAAAATGTTATTGATAAGTTTTGTGGTAAAATCAACCATTGGACTATCAAGTGGCTCTCTTTTGCAAGCATAATGGTGTTACCGCAATCAGTGGTCCAAGCTCTGCCTATTTATAGATGCATGGTCCAAGTGGCTCCCTTAAGTTTTATCAAGGAATTGGATGCTCTCTATAGACATTTTTTATGGGCAAGGTATATGGGTTCTACAAAGTGGAGTTTGGTTAAGTGGGAGGATATTTGTAGACCAAAGCAGGAAGGGGACTTGGGTTGTTGCAGGTTGTTCTTACTGGCCATGCCCTAGCTACAAAGCTCTATTGGAGGTGGTGCACAAATTAGGACCAAGCTTGGGCTAGGATCTTTTCTTCTAAGTATTTGAGAGGTGTGGCAAGCATTGATGTTGTTAGTACTGGAAAATTTTCACCTAGTCTACATTCAATGCTTGTCAAACCCTAGTTCTAGGAGTCCATTAAAACAGTTCTAACCCTTGTACTATTCATTTTCCAGGTCCAAAATTCATGTTATACCTTTGCCCAAGACATCTTCCATCATACATGTATGTTGTTACCCTAACTCGTGTCTTGTTTGAGTATTGCGGTGTTGTAGTAGGAAGTCAGTAAGGCATGAACATCATCAAGGAGACTACAACTTATTGGAAGGAGTTACCTTGGAGTCCCCTTGATAACACAATTTGCATGAAAAAGGCATATCCACTATCAGGGAGACTACATTGCATTAGTGGGAGTCAATTTAAAGTCCCTTCGATAGAATGATTTGTATGAAGACAATGTGAGCATCATTGAAGACATAATGAAATTTTAGGAGGAGATAGTTTTGATTCCCTTCGATGAAGCGATGTGCATCAAAATAATAGTATTCACAGCTCCGACTTTGAAAGTATTGATATGATGAGCTTGTCAGTATGTCAAAATTTATTTCATAGTCCCTTTGAAGCCTTGAAAGATAAATAAAAGCACAGTGTCGAGGCATTTGTCGAGGAGAGTGATGAATATCGACAAGAGTACAATATAGGTCTCTTTCATACAGTGAAGGAAAAAGTAGGGTTTCACATGAGGAACGCAGGAGTGCCTAAGCAGAAAAGAAAAATGGTGGATGCTGACAAAGACATGGGAATGAACGGAGATGAAAACAAATGGAGTACAAGGGGGCAAGCAACTAAACAAATATTGCAGAATTTCATACCAAGGGATAGGAATACAAATGTCAATTTTTAGAATGTGAACAGTCTAAAGCTTGTTGCTTCCTCCATTCCTATAAGAACAAAACCAAGACCGTGGGGAACTCTCTTTTTTGGATGGGGGGGATTGGATTTTGGAAAGGACATTATAAAGGCCTGCTTTATAAAGCATATCAATTGAAAGCTACTTTCTCTAGTGTCTAAATTACTTGTTGAATATCATTGATAAAATTTTACTTGGTTGTCTCCACTTTGTTTTCTCCTTGGTATTTAAATTAGCATATCAAGCATATGTCTAGTTTGTTAAAACACAATTCATATTTTGTGTGATTTTTTTAATAGGGGTTCTTCAAGAAAGAATTAAATTCCTTTGAATAGGTCACAGTAATTTGGAGGATTCAATTAGATAAATAAGAAGAACCTAATAAAAGACAATTTTGCACATTTATACAATTCATAAGCAAGATTGTGCCAAGTAATTTGAGTTATACCCAAAAGGAAGAAACATATCAATTTGAATTATGACTTTGTTACCCAGAAAAGACATTGATCAATTCATTTTCGAAAACCATCCTTTGTATCATATTCTAAAATCCAATTTAAATTTTATGTTGTAGGAATGGAGGTATTTGTAGTTGAAAAAAATAATTCAAAATCATATGCCACTTTGAAGTAGATTGAATAGGATGATTTTATTGAAAAAAATGCATAAAATTCATAATCTTCTCAACATTCACTAATTAGTCTTGAGGATTTAACATTCAGTGGTGAACACAAGGTAATACCCACCTAGGCATAGCAAAGCCTAAAGTGCAAGGAATTATAATCATTTTGATTGATTTTTTTTGTTGGCCAATTCACTTGTAAAACCTAATTATAAAATTGGCATACTTTTAGGGTTTTGCAACTTGTTGATTTGGGAACCAATAGATGTTTCGAGATATGGTGTTGTTGGTAGGGGATCTATGATTTGGGATACTCTCAAGAGAGGGGATAATCTAATCAAGAAGGGCTTGTTTTGGATTTGTAATAAGGGGTCTAGGGCCCTCTTCTAGTTTTATTCTTGGGATGGGCTTCCCCTGATCTTGTCCATGTACCTACACCTTTTGATTTTAACCCTTATCTTTTTGGAAGCTGGTTGGGATAAGGTAGAGAATTTCAAAGTTAGTGAGTAGTTGGGAGTTGGAGAAGTGGCTAGGTGGAAGGTACCTCGAGAATGGCCACAAGGAGGTTCTGTTGAGGATCATGAGGAGCTTTCTTGAATCTTAGTAGGTCGACCTTGCAGCTCTCTACTTTTGGATGATTCTCTAGCTTGGAGTCATGATCTAAGGGGGGTGTTCTCTATGGCAACTGGGTACCAAGTTTTGGGTAGGAAAAAATATGGGGGTGAGGAAGTCCCTTGGTGAAAAAATGCTTGTAACAAGTTTTCATGGCCTAAGTGCAATTTCTTCATGTGGCTCGTGGCTTGGTATCGGTGTCTCACTTGGGAGAATCTGAGAAAGTGGGGCTTTCAGGGGTCATTGATTTGTGCTCTTTGTGGTAGTGGTGAGGAATCTTCTTCACATTTATTTTTCAATGCTCCTTGGATAGGTTCATGTGGCATTGATGGTGGGAGGCCTGGAGGTAGATGTGCGACATGTGTTCATGCTTCATCTTTAGTGGAGTTTTGGAGGACTATGGGGAGATCACCTGCTAAGGATTTTTTTCTTTAGGTGGCTTGGAATATAGGGCCCTCTTGCATCCTTTAGCAAACTTTGTTAGAAAGGAATAGGAGGATATTTCAAGATCAAGCCTTAGATGTTGAACAAATCTAGCAGAGGGTTATTAGCATGCTTCAAGAGACTATCTATGCTAAGTGTGAGGTGGTTGCTCCTAGTGATCCTAAGGAGGTGGGGGTGATGCAGAGATTAGCCATGTATGTGAATGGGTTGAAGGATTCTTCTTCAATAGGAGGAAGAACCCCAAAAGGAAGATTCAATGAGAAGGTAGGTGGACTCCTCTTGTTGGTGTTTTGAAGATTAATACAAATGGGTCTTCCAGGGGAAATCCTATGTAGGCTGGGATTGGAGGAGTTGGGAGAGATCATTTTGGAATTGTGGTGTTCTTCTCCATTTATAAAGGGAACCAGACTAATAATTTTATGGAGGCTCTTGCTATACTTACTACTCTAGAGAAGGCTTATGCCTTGGGGTGGGACAAGATTGTTTGTGAATTGGATTCTATGATCTTGGTTAATATGTTGATGTGATATAAGAGGGATTCACTGCACACGGGTCTCTTTGTTCTCAAGAGATCACCAAGGAACAAATTTCCCTTATACACCTCAGCATAAGCAATTTATCGAAAATGTGGAAAAGTATACTCAAGTTGTGTTTCAGAGAAAATTACTTCAAATACTGAGAGAGTGAAACCCCGATATTTCTACCCCAAATGAGTGAGCTCTCAGCCAAAAGACAATAACATAGTTTTAGGATGCTAACATGACGCATTATCATCTAAAATATGTGTTGGCATCCTAAGCAATAGAGGGCTTAGGAGTTCAAGCAGACAGAACTAGGTTTCACTTCTAAGCTTAGATCTAGGATGTACTAAACGAAATAAACAAACAGGAAGCCGAAAACTATAACAAACACAAGGGAACTTGGAGAGAGCTTACCTTTTTACAGAACATTTGAATCTTACTCCAAGCTCCTCTTTGCAACCTACACATAAAAGAACAAAGGGAAAAGGTTGGGGCTGTATAGGGGCCTACCTCAGTCAGACCCCCATTTTGGTGTTCCCACCTCCATGGACAACCAAGTTGGAAAGGAGTGCAAATGAAGTAAACAAAGCATGTGGTGAAAGTAAAACCTACTTCAAGAGTAGAACCCACACCACAAGATAGTATAAACAAGTAGGAAAGGAAAGTGAGAGAGAGAGAGAGCATTACCCACGGGTCTAGACCCTCTCTGGAGCACACAGACGCACCGTTGAGTGCTTGCTTGAGAGTTGTTGCTAGTTGAAGGACCTCAGTCTAGCATGGCTTCACTTGTGAGAGTGCTGCTATCAAGGATGAAGAGAACTCAAAGATGGAGCAAGTGGTAAGAAATCTTGAATAAATGACTTCCAACCCCAAATGAGAGCAAGAAAGGGGTTTTTAATGCGTGCAAGGGTAGAAAAGAGCTATTACATTTGAAATCTAACTGCTAGGACATGTGTCGAGAGAGTCAAAATTTCAAATTCCTCTTTTCAAACTTGAAAAAGCACCAGGACATTAGTGCACCTCGCAAATGTCTGCGCGTCACGTAGGCGTCCAAAGCCTAGATTTTTGAGAAATGTGTCATCAAGCTTTTGTTGCTTTGCCACAAGCCTGCATGGAGTCAAAATCATGAAATTTTGACTTATGGTATTTTTTCATTAATGTTAGAAACCAAGATCACCTGCATGCAATCACCTGTCACATGCAAAAGACATGCATAACCAAAGAAGATGTTCTGTGAACCTCAAAGTAAAAATGCATTAAAGAGAATTGATTATTACAAAGAGATCAATCCTTATGAAGGAGATCAAGAAACCCTAAATGAAACCCTAGTGTGCACACTTAATAATTAATCAATTATTAATGTGTGCTAAGTTCTTAAACAACAAAGGAATAAGTGACAATTAATTAACCAAGATGATATAATTAATTAAGCATAATAACTTATTACTCTAACACCCCCCCTTAAGATGAACTTAGGAAGAAGCTAAAACACTAGAATAAGATGCATGAAAGAAAAGATGGGTCCCGACAACTAGGCCTGATTAGGTACCCATTTATAAATGCAAGAATGAGGTAGAGAAGGAAAAACCCAATAGGACAAAACCCCCCTATAATGAGATGACTGCTGCAAAGAAGCACTGGAAGAACACTGTGGAGTAACATTGGAACTTGAAACTGGCAAACAAGGAAAGATACTTCTATTTACTACTAAAACTAGATGAGAGTCACTGATTGACTCAAGAAATCATGATAAAGCAACAGCAGACCCGATGCCACGGAACACTCGAAAACTCCAACGGGAACAACCCTAGAATCTATGAAGCATCAAACAATTATTGAATGATGTATTACTGAAAATGAAGTGCAAAGATGCAAGATGCACCCTCTCAACTACCAAAACATCCAAGTAATCTCCAAACAACCCATCGGGCCAAATCTGGACTAAGCGATCAACCTAGGATAGATATAGAAAAAGTGTAAGGATAGCAACATAGAGCTCCTCAATACCTTTCCAACGCTGCAAAGATAGCGAAAATCGAACATCGTAGCAAAAAGTTATGAGCTTGGAAACATAAAATAAACATTTGACTTCAAACAGAAATAAATGAAGTAAAACATAAAAATACTATAAAATAAATAGCACCACTAGAAAGTGCTCAGAACCAGCTTTCCGGCGATATCTCGTTTGCCCGATTTCGATACCGTATGCCCAAGTTATGCCAAAAAGAAAAAAATTGCTCCTTTAGAGCAAACTGGGGTTAGGAGGGGCAAAAGAGCATCGTACGGACACTGACATCAGTGGTTCATGAGCCTAAATTTGATGGCCTGGAGGCCGTCAGGGAAAAAATATGCCCCCCTGCCGAAATTTTTTTGTAGTGGCCGGTATATTCCTCTTACTGTCAGAATATTCGAGAAACTCCCGATATATTCCTTCTTGCCGAAATATTCTGCAAGCGGCTGTGGTTTCGGTGTTGGCCCATGGTCCCCAATAGGACCGACGCTACACTGGAGGAGCCGGCCGGGGGCTAGGCGCATAGCGCCTGGTCCCCATATGACCAATGCCGAAGGATGGGGAGCCTGCGGGGGCTATGTGGCCGAGCGGTGAGCGGGCGGTGTAGGTCGGCGGCGGTGGTGGAGCGGCGGCCACCTGGTGGCCGCCCGGTGGCTGACTGACAGTGGATTCATTTGCACTAACAGCGCGTGCACAAACCCCAAAAAAATGCCATTTTTGAATTTTTTTTCAATTTTCGTGCGTTGAGAAGCGTGCTGGGGAGGCCGTACGGCCCCTTGGCAAAAAAATTGACTCAGGATCAACTTTCTCCAAAATTGACGAAATGAAAAGTGATTTTAGGGTTTTTGGCCGCTATGAGCGTGATGGTGACCTTCGTTTGTGCCCAAAATGCTCCAAAATTTTGGCTACCCCCAGATCTTGCAAAAAAGATGCCTGTGGAAACCCTTGCATTAAAAACTCACTGAAAGGCCATATCTTCAAATCACGAACAGGTAGTTGTAGGTCTAGAGCTCTGATACCATGTTAGAAACCAAGATCACCTGCATGCAATCACCTGTCACATGTAAAAGACATGCAGAACCAAAGAAGATGTTCTGTAAACCTCAAAGTAAAAATGCATTAAAGAGAATCGATTATTACAAAGAGATCAATCCTTATGAAGGAGATCAAGAAACCCTAAAGGAAACCCTAAACCCTAGTGTACATAATAATTAGTAAATGATAGTATTTAGTTTAACTTAACACTAAAAGTGAATTATTAGCAGAGCATGATATAATTAATTAAAGAATAATAACTTATTACTCTAACAATTAATGCTCTAAGGTGTCGTAAATGCTAGGAAAAAATGTAAAAATATGGAATTGCCCCTAGATGCAATTCTACTACATTACATTTTTCCCCCACTTTATTTGGCTTGATTTTGGAAAAAAAAATTAGCCTCACTAAAGTAGAGAAGAAAAATTTCACCTGAATTTTGAATTTTATGGATTTGTGTTCCAAGGAAAAGGAACCTCAGAGGCCATCAAATTCAAGCTAACCAGTATCAAAGATGCCCCCAACAACCAAGCTCAACAATCAATGACAAAACGGTCGTGAAAATTTGTTCAAGATTTCAACTTGCAAAACTCAAATTTTGGGTCAGCCTCAAAAATCAGAAGAAGCTACAACAAAGAGAAGAATGATCAAGAAAAATTTGTCGATTCAAAAGAAAAATATGATCAAGAGGTGACTATATGCCCCCTCCTGAGTTTTCCCCAAGCTTGGTGGGGTAAATTCAAGAGAAACTAGGGAGCCACAAGCTCTAGGAAAAATGGGCCCTAGGGGGCCTATATATACCTAGCTAGGCGCCTAGAAGGGTCATTTTCACTATTCTTTGCGAGCAAATTGTTGACTTTTGTGAGAGAAAAATCAACAAAATCCTAAGCAGGAGGCAGTACGAGGCGTCGAGGTTGGAGCAACTGTGCGACAACATTGCCGAGGGTCACGAGGTGGACCAGGTAAGCCTCTAAACCTCATTTTTTGTGTATTTAAGCTTATTTTTAGCATTTTCTATTCAATGAGGTGCGTAGGCACCTTTTTTGGGTGCTCGCGTCTAAAAAGTGTGCTATCATCCAAATTTTGCGCTAAGGTCCCAAATCTGCACTAGCGTCCTCAAGGTGGCCATGGAAAACAAGGATGCATGCGCGGTTGCATAGACGTCTTAAAAAAATTGTTTTCATAATGAAATTCAATGTTCTAACTTAAAATTTTTCACTTTTGTAGGAGTATTCAAAGATTCGTAAGCATCTAGGAGGGCGAGCATTCTAACTCATTTGTGAGAAGAGGGATTGTCTTACAAATGAAAAGGTCATGCATCTAGAGTGGGTCAGTCTCTGGCATGTGTTCACCATGCCAGAGATGTGATATCAAGAGAGGATGCTCACAACATTGATGTAGCGGTGGGACACCACCACGTCATCTTTCTAGCTACCTTGTGGGGAGATTACTATCATGCTTGATGATGTCTATCAGATCCTCAAACTACCCATCCGTAGACAACAGGTGTCCTTGGATGATACTCGAATGGCATGGGAGCAGAGGAAGGGATTCCTCTACTACTCGAGGCAGATAGATGACAGTGACGACACGGGCCACATATACACACACTGGTACGACCAAGCGAGGACCATTGCACCGTTGCTACATCAAGTGATGGTCGTGACCATGGCATTCTGGATCATGATAGATAGGTGAGGCTCACACCTGCACAGGGGCCTCATCCATACAATTAGAGAGATGGTGAGCATAGGATAGTTTTTTCTTGGGGGCACAACATGTTAGTGCACCTCTACCAGGAGTTGGGTCGGTATGTCCACTACAAGTACCGTAGCCTTACTGCGTGCACACTTTTGTAGGTGTGGTCCTTTTCCCACATCATGTGCACTAGGCCAATCAGTTTTCCCTAGTGACAACCATATCATGTCCCCATAGCCCACTGGTACGACATGACAGGTCAATGGAGATTCAACAATTTATAGTTTTGGCAGCTATAATTTGACACTCTTACTACGGATGGGGTCAGATGGAGTCCCTACTAATTTTTTAGATGGATGGATGATAGCGGGCATCTGAGGAACTTGCAGCAGGGCCATTTTTTAGTGGGTCGCCATGATTACATCATAGTGCCATACTACTGGAGTTGAGCCATGCGATAGCATGGCCACCCTCAAATGGTTCCACCGGATGTGCCCACATATACTAGGGCCTATAGGAGTGCAACAAGAGTTGGGGATCATCCTCACCCCACCATCACTGATTTTGTTCCTTTCGATGATGATGAGCCCAACCATGATCTGTCACCCATAGCAGCGGCAGATAATGTCGAGGTTGTTGTAGATTTTGCATGGTGGTGGGAGAGGCACCATCCTACTCCTGTGTTCGATAAGGGTGCCCTGAGAGGGGACCTTGGTCTACAGGGGGACCTACCACCCTAGCCTCTGCAAGGTAGATAGAGGGCACCAACAGGCGGGCGAGGAGGAGGAGGTGACACCTTAGAGACCGAGGCAATATTGGAGGAGATCAGACCCCTAGCGGCTACCCCTGTCTTGTTGGCACCTCCAACTCGTACTGTTACAACAACAACAGCCTTGGTGTCACCAAGTCCAACCATTGATGTTGGCGGCACGGGTCCCAGCACTGCTCCTCACCCTGACCCCACATGGCAGGGGACCCAGGTATACAGAGTACATCGTTTATGTTTCTATTTTTTTAGTTTTTCTATTTATGATTACATATATATGTCATGTGATATTGATTTCTCTTTCTTTCTATGTGGTTGTAGAGGATGCACAAGGATGGACTAGGCTGATAGCTTAGTGTATTTCAAAGGTAGCCCCCAACATGCCGATCCAAGGGATGGTCCTCAAGCTTTCCAACCAATATCTGTAGGACGTCATGCCCCCACTTTTGAGCTGGTAGCATGCCTGAGGACCGCCTATGAGGAGTGAGGCGTGGGGATCATCCAACTAACTATGAAGCTCACTACTATTTGAGGACATCATGACCAGCTATCGGGGGAGTTGCGGATGGCGCTTGATGAGCAAGATGCATTAGTGAGGAGGGCCAACACTGCTGAGCAGGTGCGTGACACCCTCCAGAGCCGTCTCGATGACCTTGATGGGTAGCTGACAACTGTGATCCCGATAAATGTTCAACGATTGCTAGAGGAGCTAAGATGAGCTGAGATGACCATATGCTCCCTACAGGGAGAGATCAGTGGGATGATAGCAGCTCTGTCTGCATCATGCTCGCATCAATCTCATTCCATGACCACCATGCAACCTCTCCCAAGAGTACTAGAGCAGCAGCCAAAGCCGAAGGGCTCTGGGAGCCATGCGCCATAGTCATAGGGGCTTATGACTTTGTACCTCATTTTTGTAGTGAGGGATACATACACACATATATATTTGTAGATCTTTTGTATAGACATATATTCAACAACCACTCATTTTTTATAGTAGTGGCTCGATACATGTACATGACATTTGATACATACATACATATATATATATGGACATATTTGTTATGTCATCATGGAATTGTTTATTTTGATGTGTATGATTTTTACTTTCATGTGTGTTGATGCTATGGATGTTATATGCTTGTATGGATGCATGTTTACATTAGATGATAACATAATTTAATAAACGCACATGGTCTTATGTTAATTAAATACAATAATGATCTAATTGTCTTAAAAGATGTAATGAGATGCATGGATACATAGCATAGTGAAACACATGTATTTATAACACACACACATGTGGTCATATCATAACACAAAAAAAAATCATAATGTGTTAATTAACAATGTCAATAGATGTAGTGCTACTACACTTTCATAGAGAGAACACCACATAGATGACACATGGAACACTACGTATAGTATCGACGAAGATGCATTGCATTAACAGGCTCTTTTAGAGGCATCCCATCCATAGATGATAGTCCATAGGCACCTAAACCATATACAAAGATCACAATGTAAGGGCCTAACCAATTAGGAAAAAATTTCCCTCTCTGATCAGGTGGTGCATTTACATTTCTCTACTTTTCACAGAGAACAAGGTCTCCTAGTTTAAAGGTCCTAAGAAGCACACTTTGATTATATTGTCTTGATGACGATCATTGATAAGCTTTAAGATGATTGAGGACCTGTAATAAATGCTCATCGAGCATCTCCAGCTGATGCAAATAGTTAACCTGGTAGGTTTCATCATCAATTAACCCTTTAAGGGAAACTCGTAAGGACAAAATTTCCAACTCTAAAGGCATGATAGCTTCGACACCATACATGGGATTGTAAGGCGTTGTTCTCGTCATTGTATGAACACTCATGCGATAGGCCCACAAAGAGTACATTAATTGAATATGTCAATCCTTACCATGTTTATTGACTATTTTATGAAGAATGAGATCAAGAGTCTTATTAGACACTTCCGCTTGACCATTGGATTGTGGGTAGTACGGCATAGAAAACCCATGTTGGATATGAAATTTCTCTAAGAACTGATTTACTTCCTTGTTCTTGAATGGTGTACCATTGTCAGAAACAAGTGTAGCAGGCAATCCTAAACAAGAAATAATGTTGTTCATAAGAAAGTTACAAATAGCTTCAGCGTTTGTGGATTAGAGTGGAATAGCTTGGACCCATTTCGTGAAGTAATTTGTAGCGATAATAATAAAGGTATGTCCCTTGGAATAAGGAGGTGATATTTTTCCAATGATATCCAACCCCCATTTTGTGAATGGCCAAGGAGAGGTTTGATTTTGTAACTATTGAGTAGGTGCATGAATAAGACAGTTGTGTTGTTGACATTGAAGGAACTTTTTAACAAAATTGAAGGAATCTTGTTCCATCATTTGCCAATAGTACCCCATGTGTATCATCTTCCTGCCAAGGATTTACCACCAAAATGTTCACCCCCAGAGCTTGAATGGGATTCCTTAAGGGAAAGAGGTATTTCTGCTTTAGTGAGACACTTGAGAAGCAAGCCACTATAGGATTTTCAATAAAGAACATCAGATAAAATGACATAACATGCTGAAAGCTTTTGTATATGAGTGTGATCAATTTTTGTCTCATCATCGGGAAAGTTTCTAGTCTTTAAGTAATTATAGATGCTAGAAAACCATTTTCCAAAGTCTACGTGAGAACACACAAAGGATTTAGGTTCAAGTTGATAAAAAACCACAGGGGCTCGCAGGACCTGAACCATGAAGTGGTATTCTTTCATATCCTCTTTCGAAGGTACCAAGGAAGTAGCGCTTGCCATGGAATTGGCATGTCTAAGTTATCTCATATGGACACTGTCTATTGTGAAAGAGGAGAACCAATTAAGCAAGAACAAAGTAGGGTCTCGGTACCAGGATAACTTACTTTGTTTAGCTTGATTGCTTCCCATAATCTGGTTCACAATGAGCTTAGAATCACCTAGTATACGAAGATGTTTGATTCTTAGTGCAATCGCGGCACACAAGCCAACAATAAGAGATTCGTACTCAACGATGTTATTGGTGCAAGGAAAATCTAATTAAAAGGATAGAGGGACCGGTTTACCTTTGGGGGATATTAAGACCACACCTACTCTAGAACCAATCTGACACCTCGATTTGTCGAAATACATCTTCCATTCAAAGTCATAATTAATTGTGAAAATATTCTCGTCAGGAAACAAATCCAATCCTGGGAAGAAATGGGATGAGGGAGCATCTACCAATTGATTGGCAACCAGTTGTCCCTTTATTGTCTTTTGAGTAATGAACTTTATATCAAACTCATAAAGCAACATAACCCATTTCACTAATCTCCTAGCAAGGTCAGCACTAGAGAACATATGCTTTAAGAGGTTTGTTTTTATGACATGTTTTTTTTCATGGAGAAGGTAGTGTCTCAACTTCTGCATAGCAAAGACAAGAGTGAGATGCATTGTTTCTCCATGGAGGAATAACGAGTTTTGTAATCAACTAGAACACAACTAATGCAGTAGACCGCTCTCTCTTCCTCGCATCATCATATTTAGCCAGAAGAGCTACCATGGCATATGGTGACGCAACAATGTAAAGCAAAAAGGGTCTATCTTGCATAGCCGACATCAATACAGGAGGATTGGCCAAATAGGCTTTGATTGACTCAAAGGCTTTATGGCACTCCTCATCCCATATGAAGTGAACATCCTTTTTCAATAAACGAGTGAAAGGAAGGGTACAATCAACCAATTGAGATATAAATCTACGAATTGCTTGAATCTTCCCTTGTAAACTTTGCAACTTAGTGATATTCCTCGGTGGAGGCATGTTAATGATGGCATCAATTTTATTTGTGTAAACCTCTATTCCATGGTGAGAAACTATGAACCCCAAAAGCATGTCGGCATCCACTTTGAAAATGCACTTATGGGGTTTGAGTCTCATCTTATAGAGTCAAAGCCTTTCAAAGATAAGATGAAGGTTCTTCACATGGTCCTAATGGGTTATCAATTTCTCCAAGATGTCATAAAAATAGCCTTCTAAGATCTTATGAATAAAATCGTAAAATATCAGGGTCATCACTCGTTGGTAAGTTGCTCCCGCATTCTTTAACCCAAAGGGCATGACCACATAAAAAAAAGTACCCCAGTGGGTATTGAAGGTTATCTTATATTGATCCTATGGGTTAATACGGATCTAATTGTAACTTGAGAAGCCATCCATAAAAGATAACAATGCATGTCCTTCAATCGAATCCACAATCATATCTATATTGGGCAACAAAAAATCATCCTTAAGAGAATCCTTATTAAGATCTCGGAAGTCAATACATATGCAAATATGGCCATCAAGCTTACTAACAATGACTATATTCAAAATCCAAGGGGAGTAGTCAATCAGACGGATAAAGCTTGCTTTCAATAACTTATCTATCTCAGTCTTGACCATCAATACTACCCTAGGATTGATTTTTTGGATTTTTTGCTTAACCGGCTTGGCGTCGGGACATAGGACGATATTGTGAACCACTATAGAATCATCAATACTAGGCATATCCTCGTACATCCAAGTGAAGATATCAGGATGAGAATGCAAGAGATTAGAATGTTCATCTGCTTCCTTCGAAGAGAGACACTTCCCAATCTTGATTACTTTTTTTGAAGATTTAGGATCCATAGAGACCTCAGTAGTATCTCCTTTAAGGAGAGAACTGCGATCTTCAAGATGAGATATTGGAACATCGTTACTGATCTTAGACAAAGGGTCTTCTTCATCAATGCTCAAGACCGATTCTCCAAAGTATGCTTGTTTATCCAATAAATACGAGAATCATCTCTTATGATGAAAAGAAGGAAATGGGGAATAGGCACCTAGGAATTCATCCAGTGTTTCGTCCAAATAGAAGACATCTAAAGGGATTTTCTCGACCTGCTCCCTTTCCTCTATTAACTCGGGATGGACCAAGCTCAATGGCTTGGCTGAAATCATATTAACAATCCACCAAGGTTTTTGCTTAGACTGTTTAATAGAGCATCCCAAACCCAAATAGCGTTGTTGTTTCTTGAACTAGATAAGGACTTCAATTCCTTATTTGATACACCCTAGGCCTTTCTGCCCATAGCCATATCGAGAGGCGAGTTCATTTCCAAACCCTTAACGAGTTTATAAAACTTCAGGAGGTGGAAGCTCTACATAGAGTGTTTCATTCTAACAATGAATGTCGAATGTCTCTACAAGAGCACTCCCACCTTCTTTACCAAGTTCGCAAGCATTAACCTCCTTTGCGCGAGTGGGATTATTTTCCTCAGTAGAGGAAGGAGTGGTTCCCTGAATAGGGTCACACTTCTCTTCCCCAATAGGAGTGTCATCCATCTTTGTGTCAAAAGTACCTGGAAATTCTATGCAAGAGGGGCTCGCCTTGTATTGCATGATAAAGATGTAAGGAAAGCTAAGGTGCGGAAAAGACTCTCCTACCGTCAAACCCTCAGGAAAGAATGTAGACACTTTAAATTTTACAATTACAAACCAATTAAGATGCACTTGAAAGCAATAAAAAAAACATAGTATTTGACAAACACATATGAACTCCAGATCTACGTGGGAAAACCCTTACGGGAGAAAAACCCACCACACCAAGAGAAGTCACTTTTTATTATAGTAATAGAAATTACATACAGAGATCAGACTTATCTTTTTGATGTCAGTTTACAACAGCTTTCACAATGATCAACCTTGCTATAGAACATTCATGTTACAGTCTTCACAGAATAGAACCCACACTGATACACATTGAACAATTTACCAAACATCCAATCGTCGAACTAATCATACAACCATCGAACCAAATAACATCAACAACTACTGAGTAAATCCACATTGCTTCCAGTCTGTCGAACTTCCTCTCAGTAACGACCGTAATAGTCCAACTGCTAGCGGTTCCCATTCGGCTTCTCTGATTGGTTGAATACAAGCCACGTAGGTTAGTCTTCACTCGGTCAAAGACTTCAATCTATGTTGGCATGTCGGTGAGACACTAACCGTGTCTCCCCGATGCCACAAATCCAACATTCGATATCGCCAAGAGTCCATCACCATCGGAAAGATGTTATACCGAGTCCAGAAAACTATCGCTAAGACTTCCTCTTATCGCCAAGACCTTATCCCGAAGTTCATCACACGTATCACTATCGCCAAAACTTATCACTATCGATGAAACATCATACCGAAGCTCCAAAAGTCACATAGACAATAGAATTCCATTCGATGAGACAATCGTCTTTCACCAAGACATCACACCAATGTTCATAAGGTATTCAAAGTGTTCAACAGTCGTCAAGACTTATCATCCTTCGCTGAGAGATCATACCGAGTTCTTTATGTTACTTTGAAGTGTTCATCAGTTGGCAAGACTTATCACTTTCGCTGAGACGTTACTCCAAAGCCTCAAGTCATACTAAGCACCAAACAACAATCGGTAAGACTTCTCTCCATCACTAAGACTTCACACCGAGACCTTTTGTGCTACCCTGAGTGTATACCGTCGGTGAGACATTCCTTGTTGATATGAGTCATACTGAACATCCAAGACTCTCCCCGAAGACTTCAAACTAAACATTGTTGGTGAGACATCCATATCGGTAAGACTTCTTACCGAGCCACCATATGTTACTCCAATGACTCCATGTGTAACACCCTGTAGGCGAGACTTTGGCTATCACTGGGAATTCACACTGAAGCAAGCCTTTCGGCCAAGGGTCTCCCCGATATATAATAAGAATGGCCTATTGGCCAGAGATCTCCACTCAGCAGAGGGTTACAACGACTGCCACAAGTCACAACGATAGGCTCCTTCGGCATGACTGAAACATTGTCTCGGCGACCTGTACAAACCACAAGGTCCAAAGCTGCTAGTCGACCAGACTCAAAGCATGTCACACCAACTTGGCTCTCTTAGAGGTTTCAACCTGTGGGATTGAGGCATATATTTCCAACAATCTCCCACTTGACGAAGATCACACAGGCACCTCCAGAGCACAACAAAACTTACTAAAAATCATGGGCACTAAGGCCCATTGAATTGGTACACCACCTGAACTTGTCTGTGCTCACTAGCTTTGTCAATGCATTTGCAACATTCTCCAGAGTATCAACTTTTTTCAAAATAACCTTTCCATCCTCCACCATATCCTGTACAAAATGGTACTGTACATCTATATGTTTCATCCTGGCATGGAAAGTAGGATTCTTTGCTAGACAAATTGCACTCTGACTATCACATAAAATAGTTATTTTCTTTGCATCAAAACCAATGTTAGAACACAAAATTTTTAACCAAAATTCTTCTTTACAAGCATGTGTAGCTGCCATGTATTCAACCTCTGTAGTGGATAAAGTGACTACAACCTGCCGCTTACTCATCCAACTCACTGCACCACCATTCAACATGAAAATGTATCCACTGGTGGATCTCCTGCTGTCAATGTCCCCTGCCCAATCAAAATCCACATAACCTCGAATACTGAGAGTCCTCTGTGATTCAACCAATTTCCCATGGTAATACAAATAAAATTTTGAAGTTCCCTTCAAATATTTGAAAACTCTCTTCACAACATCCCAATGTGTCCTTCTAGGATTAGCCATAAATCGACTAAGTACTCCCACTGCTTCGGCAATGTCTGGCCTTGTACAGACCATTGCATACATAAGACTACCAACTACACTAGCATAGGGTACACTAGTCATGTCCTCCATCTTAGTAGGAGATTTTGGATAGTCTTCAACAGATAGCTTCGTTCCTTGCAAGACTAGAACAACTAGTTGCTTGCAATCATTCATGCAAAATATCTCTAGAACAGTCCTGATATACTTACTCTGACTGAGCCAAAGTTTTCTACTATTCTATCCCTAGTTATTTCCATCCCCATAATATACTTTGTGCACCAAGATCTTTCATTTCGAACTTAGCAGACAACTGAGATTTAAGATTAGAAATCATCAACTTACTATTGCCTATGAACAACATATCATCAACATAGAGAGCAATAATAAGCGCTTGATCACTTTCAACTTTATAATACACACAATGATCAGATTTTGATCGTGCAAATCTCAAAAGACAATACAAAAGTATCAAAATTTTGGTACCACATCTAGGTGACTGCTTTAACCCATACAGAGAAATTTTTAACTTGCAAACCAGTTTTTATTTACCTTTTTCAACAAAGTGCTCAGACTGAGACATGTAGATTTCTTCTTCAAGATCACCATGAAGAAATATAGTCTTCACATCCATCTATTTGATCTCTAAGTCATATGCTGCTGCAAGTGACAAAAGAAATCTAATGGATGTCAGCTTATCTATAGGAGAAAATATTTCCCCATAATCAATTCCCTCTACCTGGGAATAACCTTTTGCAACCAACCTCGCCTTGTACTTTTCCACACTACCATCCAGACCTATTTTCTTCTTAAATACCCATTTGCAGCCCACAATTTTTTTGCCTTCAGGCAAGGGCACCAAACTCCAGGTATCATTCTTTTCTAATGATGCCATTTCTTCATTCATGGCTTCCAACCAAGAGTCTAAATCAAACATTTTAAATGCCTATTTTATAGTCCTAGGCTCATCAGTGCTAGAAATCAAAGCATAGGCACAAGTAGAATCTATCAAAGAGAACCCATACCTATCAGGTTGTTTTCTTTCATGAGTTGACCTCCTCACTTGCTAAGGCTAAGGTTGTTCTTCTTCTTCTGAACTTTCAGAACTACTTGAGCTCTCCTCAGTTTTAGGTACATTTTGAATTTTCAATTCCTATTTCTCTGGTGTCGAAGGAATTCCAACTACATCCTTCTTGTTTTCAGACTTTGTCTCTGACTGTAGATCCAAGGTAGAAGGCTTCAGCTCATGAAAGATAACACTTCCATTGTATAGAACCTTCTCCGTATCAAGATTCCAAAGCTTGTATCATTTTATGCCAGCACTATAGCCAATAAAAATACATTTGACAACCTTGTTCTCCAACTTAGATCTTTTCTCATACGACACATATGCATATGCCTCACAGCCAAAAACACGAATGTGTCTTAAAGGGGCTTCTTACTAGACCACGCTTCCAAGGTGTTTTCTCAACAAGAGCAGAATTTGGAGAACGATTTATCAAGTAACGAGCAATAGCATACAGCCTCAGCCTAGAACTTCTCCTCCAAGCCAGCACCACTCAGCATACTTCGTGCTCTCTCCATCACTGTCCTATTGAACCTTTCTGCAAGCTCCATTTTACGTGGAGTATAAGGTGTAGTCTTATGTATTTTAATCCATGGTCTTTACAATACCTTTTGAAATCATCAAAACAAAATTCATCGCCATTATTAGTCCTTAAACATTTGATTTTTCTTCCATTCTGATTTTCTACAAGGATCTTAAATTCCTTAAACCAACTGAACACTTCTGATTTACTTTTCAAAAAATAGACAAATGCTCTTCTTGAATAATCATCAATAAACAATACATAGTACCTTGACTTAGACAAAGAAGGAACATTCACTGGACCAAATACATCAGAATGAATATAATCAAGCAAACCGAAGATTTATGAGGACTGGAATAAAAAGAAACACGGTGTTGTTTTCCATATATATAGTGTTCTGAGAATTCAAATTCAAGGTTGCAATCTTCAAGCCCCTCTGAGGTTTTATTCTTCAAGGTTTTAAAACTTTCTCACCAATGTGGCCTAGCCTATGATGCGAGCATAGTCTTTTCGCGGAAGTTTAACTTCCATAGAGTTTACACAATTAGGAACAATTCCCTCTTACCTCCATGAGTAGCTTTTTGTGACTTTCTGAGAGACACTGTTACATTGAACAACATGTGCATAAGCTTATACAAGGTACCAATACAAGCACCCTTGCTAGCACCATTGAGCCTCTAGTCATCTTGCTGCATTTCCAAAGAAGGTGACTTGCACTCCCGATATCATTGAGCTTACCGGCGGACAACAAATTTTGAGCTAGACTGGTATATGTCACATCCTTGATTCCCTTCACTCTTCCATCAGGGAATTGGATTTTGACTCTTCCACAACCAACAATCTCCAAAGTTGAATCACTTTGCTAAGTATACCTTTCCACCATTGTATTCTTCATACTTCGTAAACTAGTCTCTATGAGATGTCATGTGGAAAGATGCTCGAGAATCAATCAGACAGACATCATCAGATGCACATAGCCAAGGCTACAATGATCACTCTGAGAAGAATCATTATCGGAAGAGCCCTTCTTCTTCTTCTTTCTCCTCTTTACAATCCTTTCGGACATGACTAGGTTGCCCACAATTCCAGCACTTCACCTTGGACTTCTTTCCAAGAGACTTTGATCTCCCCTTTGATTTTGATTTAGATTTCTTGTCCTTCTTGCCTTTCTCTTTCGATCTTCCTCTAACAACAAGAGCCTCCTTCGCCATCTTAGAAGATTTCCTTCTCATCTCTTCTGATAACAAAGAGGCAACAACATCTTCCATCTTGAAATTAGATGTTGTACTCCCAATAGCCATCACCAGGTGATCCCAAGAGTCTGGAAAAGAACACAATAAAAGCATACAATGATCCTCTTCATCAGTCTTCACACCAACAGATGTTAACTATGCAATCAACATGTTGAATGTGTTCAAATGATCAGCTAAAGACCCTCCTTCTTGCATTATCAAAGCATACATCTTCTTCCTCAGGAACAATTTATTCACCAAGGACTTCCCCTGATAAATAGATGCTAGTCTATTCCACAAGGAAGATGCAGTTTTCTCTTCATGCACATTCAGAAGAATAGAGTCTGCCAAACAGAGCCTTATCAGCCCCTTAGACTTTCTATCTGCAAGGTCCCAATCTTCTTGTTTCATTCCTGTAGGTTTAGTTCCAGACACAGCAATCCAAAGATCACAATCCACTAGAAGATCTTCCATTTTGAGTTTCCACAACTCAAAATTGTTGCCATTGAATTTCTCTATTTCAATCTTTGCTGATGTACTAGCCATCTCAATCTATAATCCGAATTAACAAACTTCTACAAGACTTCCACTAAACAGAATTGACTCAAAAACCCAACATACCCACAAGGATAACACAACTAGACAGGCTCTGATACCACTTGTAAGGAAAGCTAAGGTGCAGAAACAACTCTCCTACCGTCAAAACCTCAAGAAAGAATGCAGAGCACTTTAAATTTTACAATTACAAACCAATTAAGATGCACTTGAAAGAAATAACAGAAACAAAGTATTTGACAAACACATATAAACACCAGATTTACGTGGGAAAACCGTTATGGGAGAAAAACCCACCACACCAAGAGAAGTCACTTTGTATTACAGTAATAGAAATTACATACAGAGATCAGACTTATCTTTCTAATGTTAGTTTACAACAACTTTCACAATGATCAACTTTGCTACAGAACATTCACATTATAGTCTTCACATAATAGAACCCACACTGATACACATTGAACAATTCACCAAACATCCATTCATCAAACTAATCACACAACCATCAAACCAGACAACATCAACAACTACTAAGTAAATACATGTTGCTTCTAGTCCATCGAACTTCCTCTTAGTAACGACCGCAATAGTCCAACTGCTAGCGGTTCCCATTCGGCTTCTCTGATTGGTCAAATACAAGCCATGTAGGTTAGTCTTCACTCAGTCAAAGACTTCAATCTATGTTGGCATGTCGGTGAGACACTAACCATGTCTCCCCGATGCCACAAAGCTAGCATTCGATATCGCCAAGAGTCCATCACTATCGGCAAGATGTTATACCGAGTCCAGAAAACTATCACTAAGACTTCCTCTTGTCGCCAAGACCTTATCCCGAAGTTCATCACATGTATTGCTATCACCAAGACTTATTGCTATCGGTGAAACATCATACCAAAGCTCCAAAAGTCACATAGACAATAGAATTCCATTCAGTGAGACAATCGTCTTTCGCCAAGACATCACACTGATGTTCACAAGGTATTCAAAGTGTTCAACAGTCGACAAGACTTATCGTCCTTCGTTGAGAGATCATACCGAGTTCTTTATGTTACTCTGAAGTGTTCATCAGTTGGCAAGACTTATCGCTTTTGCTGAGACATTACTCCAAAGCCTCAAGTCATACCGAGCACCAAACAACAGTCGGCAAGACTTCTCTCCATCGCTAAGACTTCACACTGAGACCTTTTGTGCTACCCCTAGTGTGTACCGTCGGTGAGACATTCCTTGTTGATATGAGTCATATCGAACATCCAAGACTCTCCCCGAATACTTCAAACTAAACGTTGTTGGCGAGTCATCCATATCGGTAATACTTCTTACCGAGCCACCATATGTTACTCCAATGACTCCATGTGTAACACCCTGTCGGCGAGACTTTGGTTATCACTGGGACTTCACACTGAAGCAAGCCTTTCAGCCAAGGGTCTCCCTGATATATGATAAGAATGGTCTGTCAGCCAGAGATCTCCACTCAGCAAAGGGTTACAACAACTGCCACAAGTCACAGCGATAGGCTCCTTCGGCATGACTAAAACATTGTCTCGGTGACCTGTACAAACCACAAGGTCCAAAGCTGCTAGTCGGCCAGACTCAAAGCATGTCACACCGACTTGGCTCTCTTAGAGGTTTCAGCCTATGGGATTGAGGCATATATTTCCAACAAAATAATTCAAAGAAATCCAAGGAGCCCCAATCATCAACAAGGAAAGCATTTGATCAAGAGGAAAAAGGGGAAGAAGGAGACTTAGGGTCCTCTACTTTAGGTGGTTCATCTTTGATGACACTCAATCCGAGAACAACTTCCATAGAGGGTATCAATGAACATGCCATAGCATCACTAGTTAAGGATGGAATACAATTCTTGAGAGTGGATACGACTAAAGCATGACCAACATCCACTAGGTCACAAAGGTGAACAACTTTTGGACCTAATTTAACCGTAACCACCCAATTATTTGCGATAAACTTCAAAGAACAATGTAAAGTAGAGGTCACAACACCCATAGCATGAATCCAAGGTCTCCCCAATAGAAGATTGTATGGTAACAGGCTAGGTATCACATAAACCAATGTAGGTAAGGTAATGAGACCTAGCTACAAAGGTAGCATTATCGTACCTAGAGCTTGGCAGCCAATGTTATCAAACCCACGAATATACAAGGAAGAAGTTGCTAGAGAATATGAATCAAATTTAATCTTAGGTAAGAGGTCCATACCACAAACGTTGAGAGTCAAACCAATGTCAAGGAGAGTACGCCTAATACTGATATTATTAACATTAATTATAATCATCAAGGGATCTGCTTGCTTTTTCACATCTGGAGGAAGGGGTTCTTGCGGATGGAATGTGATATTCAGTGAATCCACTCGAATGTGAGCCAACAATGCATTAACATTCCTAGGCCTAACAGAGGCAAGAAAGAGAATATTTTGTAAATCTTCTTCAAGCATCTCTTGGTAAACTAGAGCAATCTGAAGCAAGTCCCAAAGTGAGATCTTAGCCGGAGTAACACGAAGTTGCTTGACAAGATCATAATCACCTAGTGCTTTGATCGCAAGTTTAGGTGTTGAAGGAAGGTTTGGTTGAGAAGGTGGTAAAATAGGAAGTTGAGTGGGTTATGATGTAGGAACAGAAGGTTGTTGATCCCATTTTTATTTATTTCTCCCTATATTATATGTGTGCCCAACAACATCATAGGAAGTGAAGTCCATAGCTTTCACAAACCTTGAATATAAGTCTGATGGATCACTACAACACAAAATACCACAGACATAATAGGTTTCCCTAGGGGACGATTTAGTTGGGGTCACATAAATGATACGTTTCTTAGGGCTCGAAGGAGCCATAGAGACCACAACTACATTCACCGATTCCTCAGCTTACGAAGGGGGAGTTTGTTCAAAAGATTGGCAGATAGGGGAGAGTGCTTCTAAGAAGTCATCTAGAGCATCTTCCAACATATCAAAATCTTCTTTAGAAAAAGGATTATCATAAGCATGCAACATCATAAAAATAGATCTGACGTGTTCACATCAGGTTCACCAAAATGTGATATAAGAGGGATTTGTTGCACATGGATCTATTCATTCTCAAGAGATCACTAGGAACGAACTGACCTTATACACCTAAGCATAAGCAAGTTGTCTTTCAGAGAAAGTTACTTCAAACCCTGAGAGAGTGAAACCCTGAGATTTTTGCCTTAAATGAGTGAGCTCTCAGCCAAAAGACAACAACATAGTTTCAGGATGCCAACATGGCATGCTGTCATCTAAAAGATGTGCTAACATCCTAAGCAACATAGGGCTCAGGAGCCCAAGCAGACGGAACCAAGTTTCACTTATAAACTCAGATCTAGGATGTATTAAATGAAATAAACAAACAGGAAGCCATAAACTATAACAAACACAAGGGGAATTGGAGAGAGCTTACCTTTTATTGGATGTTCAGATCTTCACTCCAAGCTCCTCTTTGCAACCTACACATAGAAGAACAAGGGGAAAAGGTTGGGGCTATATAAGGGCCTGCCTCATTCAAACACCTATTTTGGTCTTCCCACCTCCACAAACAACCAAGTTGGAAAGGAGTGCAAATGAAGTAAACAAAGCATGTGGCAAAAGCAAAACCTGCTTCAGGAGTAGACCCACACCACAAGATAGTAAATAAACAAGTAGGAAAGGAAAGTGAGAGAGAGAGTGTTACCCATGGGTCTAGACCCTCTTTGGAGCACACGAACACACCGTTGAGTGCTTGCTTGAGAGTTGTTGCTACTGGAAGGACCTCAGTCCAGCATGGCTTTGCTTGTGAGAGTGTTGCTATCAAGGATGAAGAGAACTCAAAGATGGAACAAGTGGTAAGAAAGATTGAATGAATGACTTCCAACCCCAAATGAGAGCAAGGGGTTTTTAATGCATGCAAGGGTGACAAAGAGTCGTTACGTCCAAAATTTGACTACTAGGACATGTGTCGAGAGAGTCAAAATTCCAGACTCCTTGTTTCAAACTCATAAAACCATTAGGACACTAGACCGTCACACAAGTGTCCAAAGCCTAGATTTTTGGGAAATGTGTCATCAGGCTTTTGTTGCTCTACCACAAGTCTACATGGAGTTAGAATCACTAAATTTTGACTCATGGGATTTTTTTCAATAATGCTCTAAGGTGTCATAAATGCTAGGAAAAAATGCAAAAATGTGAAATTGCCCCTAGGTAAAATTCTACGACATTACAGTTGATTAAGCAGAATTTGGATGGAATGAGATAGCAATTAGCTTTAGTGGCTCAATAGATTCTTAGGTTGAGAAATGCTTTGGAGGTGGTATCTTTTATCCACATCTTGAGGGAGTGCAACAAAGTTATAGATTGCCTTGCTAAATGAGCTTCAAAGGGTCGAAATGATTGGAAGGTTAGTAACTGGGAGCAACATCCCCTGGATTACTCTTACAATTTGAGGATGGTTCGTGCTAACATGCAAGGATAAGGTTTATTTTGGCTAGCTCTTGGTGTTAGTGTAGGTTTTTTAATATTATTTTTCCTACACATTATTAAGCATACCTTAGGTTATAAGAGACGTGGTTCATGTGAGGACACGTGGTGTAATCCATCGATTGCATGTGTTGCTCTCACCCACACTTGGGTGGTTGAGTTTCACACCCTTTTGGCCTTAGATGCCACCTCACAAAACTACTCATTTGTCTCTTTCTAAGCAGGTTATGCCACCTATTTGGCATTTTCCAAGTAGGCATAACTCCCACCTAATTTGGTTATTTGGGATTTATTACCCCTCTTGGAATTATATGCCCATATTTTGCTATATATTCAACACTCACCTCTCTCTCCCGGTAAGTTCAGATGAGTTTATATCAACTCAGTCAGTTCAAGGGAGAGTTGAGGCATATTATATCATTTAGTGTGTGATAATAACATCATTTTGTTATTGCACCATATTCCAACATTTTATCTCTTTCTTCTCTTGTGTGGAAGGCTTATTTTGGTTTTCCAGGTGATCCTGGGTGCTTGAGTTCATCAACAACTCTTACATGGTATCAGAGCATCAAATCTACAAGCCCCTTCTTGAATATGAGAGATTTGTGAGTATTTTAATTAGTATTGCAGATTTTAGCATGTCCTTGCTTGCCTTAGGTAATTGATTCTACCTTTGCATGCCATTTTTTGGTTGTTGGGGTCATTTTTTGTTGCTAAAGGCATCTATTTTACACTAGATCCATATTTTCTGTATATTTTAAAGAAAATATGCCATTTGGGTTTTGTTCACAATAGAAAAAAACCATCTGGGTCATTGCTAGTTTTTTCTTAAAGGTTATATATTTTGCAGAAGCTAAATCAAAACGTTTCAGCAAACCCCCTCTTTGTTGGAGTTTTGCATTTTGTACCCGATCTTCAAAAGCCTGTAACTTAGTCATCTAGGCTCCATTTTGCGAGAATTTTTTTTGATTTAGGGTAGAATTTCACAGGATTTGTAGTGGTGGAATCCATTTTTTTCTCAAGTGATCCAAATTTTCCAGAAATTTAGTTTTCTCAGCAGATCTGAAGGACAGTTCTTGTTTTTAGAACTTCGAATGGCTATAACTTTCACATATGACCTCGGATCGAGGTGATTTCTTTTGAAAGTTGATATTTTTCTGAGCACTACATAATGATGTTATTTTGAGGTTCTGATTCTGAGATTATTTTGTACCTTCAGTATTTGGGTCCAATATTGAACATTGTAAAACTCTGGAAAACAACTCCAGAATTGTAAACACATTAATTATAAAGTGCCACCATAATATTTTTTTGGGGGGGATCATGATTGAGTAATTTTTTGGCGGGGGGCGAATCTTTGGCCTTTGAGCTGGCTTATGTCTCTTAATTGGTCTATTATGTGACTAAAGTTGAGGAGTTTAATATGGGAATCAAAACACATCCTATTGTAATAAGGTTAAATCGATGGAAATTTAAGTCTTGGTGAGATGGAATCCTAACACATTGTAGGTGGCTTAATCTTTTTCCTTATCTCTATGGACTGGTTCCTAAACCTTCATCAAAATGGAAGAGAGTTGTGTGGGACTTTAAAACAGAACATATCCTAGGAGTAATTGGTTCTAGTTGTGATATTGATACACAAATGGTCACTGATGGTATTGAGATCCCTCATGACCTTATGATCAAACTTTGGGAGATGTATGGAGACTCAAATGAACCTCCATTCCCAGAGGATCCTATTGTGGATTGTCTTGTTCCACTTGTAGAGTTTCGATCTATTGATGATAAAACAACTAAAACACTTTCTAATTGGGAAAGGTATGGTAATTTTGATTACACAAAATCTTCCCCTCCTACAGAGACATCGATTGAGACTTTGGTTTCTATGGATCCTAATCCAGATTTAGAGGGTTCATCTTCTTCATCTATGAGTCAACATCTTGAGGTTGAGGACTCTTGTAATCTAGCATTGGTAGAGTCATCTATTTCATCATGTTTTGAAGATATAATGGGGGATGATAGGTGTAGTAATATTACATGCACTAAGATCTCATCTCCTTCATCTACTATTGTACCTGAGGATGCTTGTGTTTCCATAATTTTGGCTCCTAGTGATTCAATGCAACAGGACATACATTGTCTTTTAGATTTGAATACTTGTGATGGCTTCATGACATGTATTTTAGACTTGTTTGTGGAGTCTCATATTGTAGATTTGGGAGACATCATTAATAGCATTAATCTTCTCTTTGATGGAGATGATCCTTCTTCAGTTGTTGCAAGGGAACACTCTGACCCTCTTGTTCATTCTCTACATGATCATTCTTTACAAGTTGGCATGAGTGTGGATACTTTTGGACAACACTTGGAGGAGGCACCTCTATCTTCAGAGAAGATATGTTTGTCTTCATATTTTTTTCTACATCCATCTCCACTAGGTTTTGGATTGTCATCTTTTGCAGTGTGGCCTAGAACACCTGATTTGATGGTGACATCTTTCAGCATCGACATGGGGACACCTGAGCAAAGTTCAAAGACATCATACATTTTCATCATTCTTCCTTCATATTCCTTTAAGGAATGGGAAGATATCATGCATACATCCTTGGTTTTATTTCTTCCTAAGGGGAGGAATATTGTTCATCAATCTTGGATCATCTTTAGCTTCTTGTGTCGAGCATTCACCAACAATGCAGGAGATTTTACATTGGGGGACTATGAAGTCTCTCTTCTTCTTCTCTCTTGGTGGGGAGTTTTGTCCTACAAGTTTTCTCTTTCTTGTCTTTGAGAGGTTTCATCATTGTACATGGGTACCTTACATGGCCTTGTAGCCAGGACCCATCTTTGCATTGTTTCATCTTTTCACCCACCTAAGCTATGCTTAAGGGGGTTGTTAGTATAGGTTTTCTAATATTATTTTTCCTACACATTATTAAGCATACCTTAGGTTATAGGATATGTGGTTCATGTGAGGACACTTGGTGTAATCCATCGATTACATGTGTTGCTCTCACCCACACTTGGGTGGTTGAGTTTCACACCCTCTTTTGGCCTTATATGCCACCTCACAAAACCACTCATTTGTCTCTTTCTAATTAGGTTATGCCACCTATTTGACATTTTCCAAGTAGGCATAACTCCCACCTAATTTGGTTATTTGGGAGTTATTACCCCTCTTGGAATTATATGCCCATATTTTGCTCTATAATCAACACTCACCTCTCCCTCTTGGTAAGTTCAAATGAGTTCATATCAACTCAGCCAGTTCAAGGGAGAGCTAAGGCATATTGTATCATTTAGTGTGTGATAATAACATCATTCTGTTATTGTACCATATTCCAGTGTTTTATCTCTTACTTCTTTCGTGTGGAAGGCTTATCTCGATTTTGCAGGTGATCCTGGGTGCTCGAGTTCATCAACAACTCTTACACTTGGGAGATTCTATTTTTATGTAACTTGTTAGTTTTGGTTGGCTAGGCCTCTTGGCCCCTGATGATTTTTGTACCTTATGATTGTTGTACTGGTGGCTTATTCTAATTAATAAATTTTTACTCTCTTTTTCAAAAAACTATACCCATAGAATTGCATATACAACTAGAAGAAGAATCTTAAATAGCATTATCAAAGAAAGTTTCCATCCTTTAATAAAAACTATAATAAATTCAAATAAGAATGCAGTTATGAATTGTATAAACTTTCTAACTTTTTCTTCCATGACCTTTTGAATTATTATTACATATCACCTAGCATTCTTCCAATAACCTCTCTCATTGAATTTTTGCTATAAAAGAATCCAATATCTTGATGTAGAATTGTTTTTTTTAAGTAGAAAATCATAATATGTGCATCTTGGCTTTCTCTTGTTCACATCTAACAAGACACCAAAGGTGTAATGAAATAACTTGCATAAGAGAAGAATATAATAGGAAATATGTTGTAAATACTTGAGAATACTAAGCCACTTCAAGGAGACAAACCTCCAAATGTCTTAAAAAAGAATTGAATTCATAATATGATGATAATAAAATAATCATTACCTCCTATTTATAGCATATTTATGCCATGGATGTCATCCAAGTCAACTTAAGTACTTATGTAAGACTATATTAATCATCATATAACTTAAATAAGAGTTATGATAGTCACAACCCAACTACACATAGCTCTTCACACACTATAGGATTAAGGGAATAACATGCCCCACTTCACACAAGTATAGTTCTCAACACTAATCAATTGTGGATGCTTCTACACAAAATATTTCATTTCTCCATGTGGAATCTTCAACAAAAAAATCTTGTATCTAATTAGGTACTCTATGATTTACGCTAGTCCTCGACTTCTTTGTGCATGTCTAGAAAATTAACTTAGGCTCCAAGATGGATCTTCTCTCTACACCTAACTCATGTAACACTATGTGTGTTAAAATTATGTTTTGATTAGATTATTGCTTTCTTGTATTATGTGCATTTCCTTATTCTCCTTGAGACTAGATAATAGCTCTTGTTAGTACTTGATGTATTCTTCCATTGTTCTAACCTTTTGGTGCACCTTTAAAAAATAAGTAAAAGCTAGTAGATAATACCTTATCACTTATTGAATGGCTTGATCAAGTCTCTTTTGTGAAGCAATCCTCTTGGCTTATCCCTCAAAATTGCTTGTAGATTTGGTAATGTAGTAATATTTGATTGTTGCACTTCTATTGATAATAATTAATCCACACCCCTATCTACCCTCTTGTTAAGCATATTTTTCATTTATTGTGAGCTTACCATTTGTGGATACTTTGCATGCAACCCCTTATCTTAAATATTTTACTCCTTGCATGAAAAAATTATGGAAGTTCATCTCAATTATTCATAAGGTCACTGATCCATTGGACTCCCAAAACAATGTCTACTAAATTCATTGGGGTAACAAGCATAAGACAATCAAGCACATGTAGTCTCTCATGATGAGTTTAATATTATAAACTTTCCTCAAACAATTGATTGTACCTCCATCTGTAATCATAACCTAAAATTTTGGGGTTGGGTAAATAAAATAGTTTAATTTGTAGCCAACTTATTGTTGATAAAGTCATAAGAACTACCTAAGTCAATCTAATTGTTACCTTCTATTGTTTATAAAGAGTACCTTAAGGGTTTGCAAGGTACTTACTAATACCTAATAATCATGGCAAGAGATAGTTATTTGGATATGTTTTGAGTCATCCACAACCTCTATTGCCTTTTCTTCATCATCAATTCCCTCAATGTAGAACAAATTCTTCTTAACATATTTTATCCTCTAGTATATTTTCCACCAAAGTTAAAGCATAACCCTTTGGCCTTTTTTTCTTCAATTTTTTTATGTGTTAATATTATAAGTTGAAATAATGATGATGCAAGGTTCTCCAATGGTTGTTACTAAGGAATTCCACCCTTTTTTAGCAAAAAAAAATCCTCTACCTATCTTGCCATAATCATTGCTTAGGACAAAAAATTTGGTCTGAAAAAGTGTACCTAAAATTTAATATGATCCTTTAAACCTCCAAGAATAAATTCCTTCAAAATTTCCTCTATAACATGCTTCACTCCTAAAGAGTTTACAATTATTAACATCTTTGACCATACCCATTTGCTTTAACCGATAAGTGTTGACTTGTTTGAGTTCAACACTCAAATAGTCTTATATTTTTAGAAGGTGTTAAATTTGGGTGGTCATTGCTAAAATTTCATCACGGTTAATTAGAGCATCCAAAATTAAGTATTGGTCCTTTAGAAAATTTCTCCAAATTTTCTTAGGAAAAAGAGATAATCATTTGTGGTTATTGTCCCTCCAACTAGTCCAAAGGCTAGTTGCCCTAGTCCTTTCTGTAGGTTAGGTTTAGTTACAAAATCCTACAAAAGTCACTATTTGTGAAGAGTTGATGTTCAGGCCAACTCAACCTATTGAATTCTAAAGATCCAATTCATTTTAGAAATCTTGCAAGGTCTAGTTCTTTTTTTTCTCCCACAAGGTCTAGTTCATTTTGTTTCACCCATAAGTTCCTTGTTCACAAGATTTTGACCTCCATTTGAACTAAACCCTTTAAAAGTGAGTTGTCCAGTTCACTTAGTTTTTTTCACATCTGATTGATTATAAATCCAATTTAATGAGTTGTAAAAGTTTGAGGTCCATCTGAATCAAATTGTTAAACATGTTCATTAGTCAATTTTGTAAGGCCTAGATTTTATGCATCTATTGTTACTCTTCTCATCATCAATGGGTTCCATTGTTTCTAGCAGATTCAATCAAACAGATGTTTGGGTTAAGTAAATTGGTCTAGTTGAGTTGATGACCATGATCTTACTAAGAGTTAGATATATTATTTTTTTCCAAATTCTTATATCATGTATATGTGCTTTGAGTTGTGTCAATTATATGTTATTCAAATTGAAATTGAAAAGGGTTCAATTTTTTAATGATAGTAAAATGATAGGGAATGTCTAGGATATCATGTATTTTATATTTAGGTCATAATTGTATGTTTTAAATTATGTGAAGTTTAGGTTAATCGATTAAACAAGTTGAATTGTAACTAATACAAATATCCATGTTAAATGGATTAAATTATAGACATGATATGTGTAAATGAAAGCTTGTTAATGATGTGCTTTATGATGAATAAATTACAATTGAGTTACTAATTGAATGCTGAATGTTTATACATTACATTGATTTCATTTCAAGTTGATTCGACTATACAATGGATATATTAATGGGTGCAATTGAGTGTGCAGGTAACCCCATTGCCAATAGAAATTTTGGAGGTCATTTGGAAACCCTTATTGTGAATAACCAATCCACCCTAACCCTAGTCTATATGGAGAGGCCAAGGTATTTTGTGATGTGTATTTTGTGTTCATGATGTGAAATCAATATTTCTATGTTGTGAAATTATTGTTTGTGATGAGGAATTTACATCTTTTAAATGTTGTATTGATGAGTTAAGTGGAAGAATATATTACCTTAAGTTTCAAATTTGAGTTTATATTTTACAAGGTTTAAGGTGGTTAGAAAGTGAAGTGTTTTTTCATCTCATTTTGGGTATTGATCATAAGGTCCTAGATCATAAGACTAGGGGTTAGGGCCCTTTTTAAGGCACAAATTAAACTATATATGATTTTTGAACCCCTCTCCATGACCATTTATAAATGTGATGAGATTTGAACATGCTAGTCAAGCCTAAGTTGTGAGAATGTTTTAATGGAATACATGGAAGATCTTGGATGAGGAATCTTCACCCTCTACCCTTCTCACACATTTGGAAAGATCAAAATTGAAGAGGAAGTGGTCCCATGAAGATTTCTCACACATTAGTGAGCAAGATGCTTAGGGTTGTTTTAGAAGATCAATTGTGAAGGTAATTGATACCTTTTTTTAAGATGATTCAAAATTGAAGTTGTCTTAAGACTAAATATCTTCTAAAACAACCAATAACCTTTACATTGAGGGATGAGTAGATTGGTGTTTCTATTCAATTCTCAATTGATATTGAGAAAGGGCATTTTGACCATTTTTTTAGAATTTTGGTTATACATAGAAATTCCTTGGGATTTTGACAAGATTGAGAGAAAAGTTGACAAGATTGGATTTGAGAAGGGAGTTATGAAGGGAGATGCTTGTGGTTCTTTCTTATTCTTCATCAAATGACTTGGTGTCTTAATGGAGGGATATGCTTGTGGTTCTTCCTTATTCTAAATCAAATGACTTGGTGGTTTAATGGAGGTATACATCCATGTGGCAATATTAAAGCTATATTTTGAATGCAATGTCCACAAACAATGTTAAATTTAATGGGAAAATGTTTGTGAATGGTTTCTATTTTTTTGTGTTTTTTTAATTGGGATGTGAAGGGAGAGGGAGATTATCTACTCCTCTCTCCCTATATTGAATCTTGAATAAGATTCATACTTTGTGAACTCTTCAGTTTTATGGGTGTTAAAACAAATTGGATTATGTGAAATAAAAGTGATGATATGTGTTGTATTGTGATAATTGAGTATGTGAGTTAGATTTTGAAGGCCTCCTAGCTTGGGAGTGGCCTGAGGGAAAGCTTGAGGCTAGGAGGTGAGCTTCCCATTGGAATATGGGTGGTTTTTGTGTTATTTTATGTAGGTTGGTGGGCATATTATGGAGCATTCATAGTTATGGAATGAAAATATTCTTCTCTTGATTCATTTTCCCACCTCTTGTGTAGATACATATGTTGGAAATCTAATGTAGTAAGATACTTTAAAAGGTTTCCTTGTAAAAATATTGCTTCAATTTTGTAGATGGACTATTAAATCCTATAAAATTTGATGCAAATGCTCCTTCAAAATGTATTTTACTATGGAAAGGGCTAAGAAAATAATTTACATGTAGAATTCATTTTACTTTTAGATAGTTGTTGTGATAAAAATAAGATATTCAATCTTAAGCCTAGTTGTGATTCATTTCAATTTTTTAAAGTTTCAAATAGGAATTTTGTTTCAAGGGAAAAAAATTAGTGATAATTTTGTATAGATTTTTGTTGCTACTATATAAATATAAATGAAGAAAAATACCATTGAGCAAGTTAATGATCATTTGAAAAATAGTAGATTTTTCAATCTATTTATGTTTATATGAAAATTGAATGAGTGTTTAATACTTTAAAATCTCCTATTTAACTCAGTTTAGATTTGATATTTGTGTCATTCTAAAAAAATGTTATATTTCCCAACTAATATTATTATTTAAAAGTATTAGACTATAAATTCTTATCATTCCATTAGTATATGAAAACTTAGATAATGATAATATTAATGAATGACATTAAAATATACCTACAACTCCTACTTATGTGGAAAATTTCAAAGATATAGTGGACCACATCCATAATAAAAGAAACATACAATCAAAGAGATGACTACATATATATTTGTACAAATTATGATTATTAAATTGTTATGAAAAATGCATCATCAAAGAAAGATGTTCCAAACAATAATAGGGATAACTTCTATAAAGCATTTATTATTATTTTTTTAATAAAGAAAATAGGATTAAACATTATGAGGGGCAGCTAGGCTAGAACTCTAGCCATCTTGTACAACTAGGACAAAGGAGTTGCATGGGGCTCCCCTCCCTATTTACCTCCACAAGGGATAAATTTGTGTGGTGGCTCATACCCAATCCATCGCACTCATAAACCCAAGCCTACTTGTATTTTTTTATAAAAATGCAACTCTCTATTGGGTAAATAGCATCGGGGGTCTACCAAGACCAAGAAACTTGCAACTTAGCTTCACTAATAGTGTATTTAACATATACATATCCGTTAGAACCCTAGCCACCTTAATACAACCAAGAAAGGGGAGTCACATGGGGCTCCCCTCCCCATTTAACTCCAAAAGGGTTTACTTGTGTGTTGTGGCTCATACCCAGGCCACCACACTCACAAACTCAAACCTACTTACACTTTCTGTAAAAATACAACTCTCTCTATTGGGTAAATGGTGTTGGGGATTTTCCAAGACCATGAAACTTGTATTTAATGTATACATATCTATTGTATATATATAGATAGATAGATAGATAGATAGATAGATAGATATTATAAAATAAATTTTATGTGCATTTTTTTACCTGCATTGCAAAGAGGAAATAAATTGCACACTTAATACCAATGTTGGAATTATTAAGTTTAATAAATATATTGGAATATAAATTAAATTGTATATAATTGTATTCTCCAACAAATACCTCGATAAAAAATAATAGAAAATTATATGTCAAATAAAAAAAAACAAACATAAAAAATAATGAAATGCTCTAGGTAGATCAACTTGTTCAAGTCAAACCAAGCTGAAAGCATAGCAATGTTAAATAGAATTGATTCCTCTCAATTGGGTGAGGACCAAGTGGCCATGATGTGTTAGGTAGGCCTTATTTGATACTAAAAGGGTTGCTTCCCCCTTTATTTTGGCCCTATACAATGAATAGGATGATGCTAAATAAATATGTCAATAAGTAACAATAAATTTTAAAAAATATACTACAATTGTTTATTGATCTAGGTTGCCCAAAAAACATTCAATCAATGGTGGCATTGTGATGGCAAGCTTACCTAAGAACCCAAAAAAAGATATGCATATAATTTGCATAGGAAGTTGAGAATGGTTGCTTCCAACTTGGACACCTTTCCCATGTATAAACTTTAGAGCCTTCTTCCAAGCATGTTGTCGCAAGGGAGTATCACCATTTTTATTTCTACACAGAAAATTTGAAATAGTTGAATGTTAGGTTTTATCTTTTAGGATTGGTTGCACACTTACTCATAAGATTATTAGGGTTTCATTGATATATTGTTTTTTTACTATGCATAAAATACCTCGCATAGGAAACAATGTTCCCTTTGTAATTAGGGGGTTTGTACATTGAAATATGATATTTTATCCTCAAAATGTATATACCCTAACTAAACCTATTCCCTCAATAGCTATATTAGCTTATTTATAAAAAGATAAATTTTATTTAAGAATTACATTAATTTTCTTGTTATTCCAATAACTTTTTGTTGACACTTTTTAAAAAGTAAATAAAAATAGATAAACAACAATTCAACATAATACTATTAGTTTCCCATATTTTATAATTAAAATTTAAATGTAAGAACAACACTTAATAATTATCCCTTAATTGTAAGTATTTATAATGTAATACAACAAAATAAACTTAAATGAGAGCATTGAAGTACAATGTGTTTAGTCTAGGTGAAAATTGCCTTCATCTATTAGATGCAAAGTTTGAAATATAATATCATACTAATTTTCTTACAAATTAAGTTCCAATTGGTCCACCCAATACCTTGACATATAATGTTAATAATTTCCTTAACGAGGGTATGTCATCATTTATGTAATATTATTTTGAGTGCATTGTAATTACCACATATTCAAACAAGTTGATATATATTTATAGTGATAATATGGAAAGCTACTTTAAAATTTTAGAATTATGTTTTTTTTCATGGTTAGGACCATACATATTATATAAGGGAAAGCACATTTAGCATTACATCATTGATGGTAGTTTAATTAGGGCCAAAATGATTTCATACAAGTAAAATAAATTAAGTTATTTTTTTCTTTATTTGTGATGGTATATTTCTCTATAAAGAATCATTTGCATATATTGCATCGAGTCAACAAAACTTCTTTAAAGGTCTTCAAATTATTTTAAAATATAAATGTGTGTTTTATTTTGATGGGTTTCCACCTTTAGGTTATGGGTATTACAAGTTCACTTAGAAAGTTTTGCATGCCACCAAGTGTTGATGTCATGCTAACATCATTTTTGGAGTTTCTTTAACCAACTAAATTATACCTTTCCAAAGTTGCATTCCAAACCATTTCAATTGTATTTTCTCACAAACCATTCTTTGTTGACATCATGCTAATGTCATCCCACCCTACTAATGTTATGCTAACATCATCCATCTTGAGCAAGCCTAGTCCATGATGACAACATGCTAACATCACCTTATCCTATTGTTGATGTCATCATAATAGCTTTCCATCTGAATTGGACACCAAAAAGAAAAGTGAAGTTGGTAGATTTAGTTCTAATGGTTTTCTCCATAGATCCAGTTCTAGTTGACCTCCCTAAAAGTGAAATTTAGCCAAATTTTCCCACAAATCTTATCCAAATAGAAACTCCTATACAAAGTTCAGTTAAACTTAGAAACCTCGCAAAGGTAACAAAATATCCAAAATTTAGTGACGGTTATCTTTCGATGTCATTAATGCATTTTCAATGCCTAAAACTACTAAATTAAATTCAATGGCACCAAAAATAATTCTAAATTCATATTTTCATGGATCCAAGGGATAAAAATGATGCTCAAGTACCTCAATTATTATTTGAATACTAGAAGGTTAGATATGCCATTCTTAGGTCACGATTTCAGTAGATTTTCTGGGTGATTTTCCTAATAACTACACTCGATCCCATGAATCATTAATGTTGAAGTATGATAGGGGTGTAGGGAATTCTATTTCATGCCTCCTAGTCAATCAATTCATTTTTGGAAAGGACACATCTACAAAAAACTTATGAAGATAGCAGCTAAGGTTTCCTCTATGACAGATCTCTAACAACTTGTGCACCTCCCTTTAGGAGAATAAAACTCCTACGACTCATTTGCATTAGTTCCTTCTCAATTTGCAAACAAAAAGAAAGAGAAGACTTGTATTCTTTCATTTTCTAATTATGTAAATTGGTTCAATACCTTTGAATTAATAAAGATTATTTTCTTCACTTCTTCTCAATTCTCATATGCTATGTAATTCTTCTATTTAGCAATGGATTTCATGTATCTCATTACCTTATTGTGTTGACTAAGATTTTTTACTCCATATGTGAATGGTTGTTGTTGTGTAATATTTGTTTATAAAGGCTAATTGTGGATTTCCCTCTTCCCTCTTAGTGATTGTTAAACTCAACCTTCCTACACTCTTGTAAGAGTTGTAAGATAGAGATTTGTGTGAGTGTTTGATAGTTTTTACAAGTTACTTGTGCTATTATGAGAAAGGAGAAAAATCACTAAGTCTTGGTTCATCACCACCTTTCCCTTTTTGTATCCCTTCCCTCTACTTTTCCTTGTGAATCATTAGAGTAAGAGTAGGTTTTAGTTTTAAAGTGTGTTGGGTTGGATCAAAACTTGCACTTAGGATTAGAAAAGAACCAACCTTCTCTAGAGGTTTGATCTCAAGTTAGCAAGGTCCTATACTTGAGAGATCATTCCCATTATTATTCTAAAATATTGAACTAGATTTAGTAAGGGTGCAATTTTAGGTGATAATAGTAAGCTAGTTAAAATTACTAGCTATAAGATTATCACCACAATATGTAGTGAGTTCCTCTTGAAAAATAAACCACATGATAATGCATCCCTTCTTTTTCTTCACTTCACATAGATAGTGATGCCAAATGAATAGTCTAGTTCCAAGATAAGGATGCCATTGTAACATTTTGTTCACGTGGAATACATGATGAAGATAAAAACCTACTTTATTTGGTAAAGTTAATTAGTTGAATCCTTGCCATTAAAATTTCACATAGCCATATTTGGTGTGACAATCCCAACTATATAATTATTTGGGTGATAATTTATCTTTAAATTTGATTCAAACCAAAGAGAACCATGTCCCTTAGAAGACACATCTTCGCAAGTCTTGTGGTGTGCCTCCATATTTTGGAAATCTCTTGTATCTTAGCAACCCATTGCATTTGCTATGCCACCCTCAAACATATTTCCTCTTTCATATTTTTGGTATATTTCCTAGTATTCAATGATTATGTTGTCTAATATTTCCTTATTCATCTTGTTGGTTGCTTTCCATATATATATTCAATAGATATGTTGTCCATCTCCTCTACTGAGGGATTACCATTATCAAAAGTCTTTCCTAGATTGGTTATATTCCTTCCTTTACATCTTGTTTAAGCCCTTACCATGATGTTTCTGAAATAGTTTTCACAATAAATTACTCAAAACAAATCCAAATAATTTGAAGTTTTTATTTTAACTTACTTGGGCCTATGTCTCACCTTTTAGGGGAAAATATCCAAGAGATTCAATTATTTGTATCCTTGAGAATGAATTTTGTGGGAACCTTAATGTTGCAATAGCTCCTTAATTTATTTTGGCATGCTATAAGAACCATTGTGGCATGTTGTAAGGAGTCTACACAAGCTAGGGATTCATATGACAAGTGTTCTTTCATTTTTGTTTGATGTTATGGTCTAATGCACCTAGTGGCAGGAAGTCCTAATTTGCACAAATCATTGTGTTAATCACTTGGTTGGGTCATGTATGTTTGGAAACCCCTAGATTGTGTTGTAACAGGTATGAATAAACCAAGTTTCCCATGTTTCATATTGGTTGTCTCTTGTTGCATACCAATAGGCTTTAGGAGAAATTTGCCAAGAATAAATAAGGGTGCACATTTGCATCATTTGTATTGAAGCCTTGTTTGGAATGTGTCAAGGTTTTTGTTTGTGAGTCCTTCCTCTACATCAATTATCCAAATAAAATAAAATATATATAGTATTGTGTATCTAACATGTCCTTGATCAACCCTCCAAAATTTAGAAAAAATCACTATTTTTCAATATTAGGGGAAAATTTGGTGGAAACCCTAATTTTGAAATAACTCCTTCAAATTGGCTCCAAATGACCTCAAATCTAGACTATAGAAAATTTAATATATCATTGATCAACATTATAAAATTAGTAAATAAATGCACCACATTTAGAGAGATATGTAGTTCACAAATTGACCTAAATAAAAAAACTTCATTATTTCTAGTCTTTTAGATTCCAAGATCGTGCTTTGATACCACTTGTAATGAAGTAGATTTCACAAGAGAATAATATTGTAGACACTAAAAAAATCCCTAATCGATATCATACACTTAAAACAGATTTAATAACATAATTTCCTCTTTAACCCATCCTCTTTTTGCTTCATTAATTAAATTAACCTAGCTAATTTAATCAATTTCATCATTTTCATCTATTGGCCTGATTAATTTAATCAGGTTAATTTATCCCCCTTCACGCTAACATTTCATCTCATTAAATTAAATACATAAAAATATTTAATTCAATTCCCTAAGTCATCTTCTTTAAGTAAATAACCCTAAGTTATTTAATTAAATATAATTTCATCTCTCCCCCATTCATTAAATCATTTAATTTAATGAATAAACACTTTAATTCTTCTAATCCCCTAATTCCATGATTAAATCTTGTTTAATTAGCAATTAAACTAACTTTCCTCTAAAAAGGGAATATTCCTTATCCCCCTTTTTACACAATTAAAAATTTGTTTTAATTTGCAAATTGCCTTTTTCCTCACCCATGAGAATATTCCAAAAGAATATTCTTATTCCTTCATCATTTGAAAAAGGGATATTTTCACTTGGCTTCTTAAGAAAGTTTTAACCTTCAACCTTTTGAACAAGTCACCTTTGACCTATGTGAGCAAGTCAAAAGTTTGTTTGTTTGAGGCAAGTGTGAACCCTTGATTAAAATCTCATCATGCATTCTCATCTGTTGATGAGAATCCATGATCCATGCCTCTCATCTCCTTCATCTTGGACTGTTGATTAATCTTTTTGATCTCAACCCTTCATTCCTCATTTGGTTTCCTATAAATAGGTCACTATTTGGAGACAAATGGATCCATATTTTTTAGAGCAAACTTATGATGTTGAATCTTATCCATCTTTTTCAGAGAAAACTTATGCTGTTGAATCTTATTCATATTTTTTAAAGCAAACTTATGTTGTTGAAACTCATACATCTATCTTTTTTAGAGAAAACGTATGTTGTCGAATCTTATCCATCTTTTTCAGAGAAAACTTATGTTGTTGAAACTCATACATCCATCTTTCAATTGCAAACTTATGATGTTGAATCTCATATGCACTCACACTCATATTTACTCACTTTTTAGCTTATCTTAGTTAATTTTAATTGCATAATAACTTAGAGCATTCATTAATGGCTTCCATGCATCCATCTTAGCTTGTTTGTAAATTAGGGTTTTCATCTTTTAGCTTAGAATTAGATTAGATTAGCTTAGAAATAGCATAATTAGTGCATTTGTAGCATAAAATTATGGTAACTTAGCTTCCATCATGTTCATTTTTAGCATAAACTAGGTTTTCATACATCAATCACAATGGTTTCATCAATTTTCTTCCATAGAATCAACTGAAATAGGCTCACTAATCATGAGATTGGGAAAGGGTCGTTGTTTCACATCAACACGATACCAATTTCTAAACAGGATAAGTTTCAAATGGGTTAGATTAGGAATTTAGCTATTTTCTTAGTTTGTAGTTTTCAATTTCAGTAAAATGCTTACTTTAGATTTCCAATTTGAATTGTCTTGTTTATAGATGTAGGTATGTTTGGCGAAGTTATGCTTCGATTCATCAAAATCAAGCGTAATCAACCCTCACTGACATTCCCTCATCTCACAGTCTGGTGCTAGAAGGAGGGTGGACCGTTAACAACTTTTGGCTCAAATTTTATTTGTTTGTTGTTTTGCAGGTTCCAGTGATGTCCAAATCTCAAACAATGTCGCCCTTTGAAGAGTGTCACCATATAGCGACGCCATCGCAATTTGAAATTTTGACACTGAATTAACACACCAACGCTGATTTAAATCTAGTGACACATATTTAATCTAGAGGTATCGAAAAGTGCAAACGACAATGCCCAAACTTCACCAAAGCAATGTCCACAAATTTCAAAACACGACGCCAACGCAAGCAGTGACATTGAACAAAATTGTGACACTATCATGCTCACTATTCTTGCTATAGAGCGACGCATGTTTTCACTAGAGTGACACCCCTACTTCAAACTAAGATGCTACTATGTTCAGCAACATCCAACCAAGGTAAGAAATTTTATGCTTTTTTTTTCAACATGTGATATAATTTCTTGGATTTATGTAACCATTGATGTGCTTCTAACTGTGTTCTAGTTGTTAGGATAACAGGTTTTTGCAAGTTTAAAGACATGGAGTGGAAGTGAAGAAAGATTTTCTATCTTAAAAATTCTATAATTGTAATAAGTGTTTGATGCTTTGGGGAAATTATAACCCAATTTTATGCTTTCTACTTTATGTTTTAAGAAATGCACTAAATTTCAATTGGGTTTAAAATGAACTCTCAAAGTTGGATAAAATTGAACCTTCACATCATCATTTTATTTTGGGATTGAAATTGAACAAGGAAACTTCATTTTTCAATTGGGGCTTAAAACAAACTTGCGCTTTAATTTCCTTGTAATTTTTTTTTCAATTTGTGTCATTCGAATGTGTATGCACTTTTCTCATGCTTCATGATGATCTTGAGAATCAAAAGCATTCCAGTGACATTGGTTGTCTAAAAAAATTACCCACACATTTCAAATTTGGGTTCAAAATTGAACAATCATGCTAGTGTGAGAAAGAGACATTGTGTGTGTTCCCTCCTTGTGCTTTATGCGAACTGGGCGGTCGAACTATAAGTGTACTCCCTCACTTTTGTTACCTTTAGAGAGGCCTTCCTAAGAACAATTCGAAGGTGAATCCAACTGGTTTTTCACTCGGGACAGTATATAAATGGATAAGACTAAATTGTCAAGTCCTCATGGTATGTAGGCCTTAGTCATATAGTGTCTTTCAGAATGAGGTACTACTGTTAAAAGTATAAGAGCCCCTAGTAGGATTGATTAAAGCCTTTAGTGGCTTGTTGGATGCTTGCAAGGTGCCATGTCCCCCATTACCTGAACTAAGAACCAATTTGTTTAGAAGCCAAAATACTAAAATATTTTTTGGTGTAAGAACGATCATTTTGAAGCTACCCCACATTTGTACTATTCAATTGTAGAAACAAAAAAAATCTTTTTAATCTCTGAATTTTAAGAATTTTGAGATTTGGTGGTCCCAAGAAGTGTGTTTCATGGAGGGGAGTTAGTGTTTCCAAATCTCTAACTATTCTCATTGTCTAGTGTTTGGAGAAATCCGAATGGGGACTCAACAAATATGGCCATTTCTATCCTAGGATTGTAAATGACTGTGAGTTAGTTTAACACTTTGCTTGGTTTCAAAATGATACAATAACAAACATTCACTATCATCCTCAAAATTTCAAACACTTTGGCTCAAATATGGACTTTTTGATTTAGCCTTGATATTATTGCGTGTCCTAAGGATTTATCCTTAGTGATTTCTAAATATATTGACATTAATCTCAAACCCATATTTTCTAAAAGACAACATAGGCAATTACAACATAGGCAATTATGGCTTTAACCTCATGATTTTCATGAAATGGACATTGTGAAAGTTATGATGTTTTTGACATAAACATATAGTTTGGAAACATAATCAAGACAAGTGTTTGTAAAATCAATTCACTTGAGCAAAATTGACAAATGAACCCCACATGACTATTTGGAGACCGATCACTCCTGTTGAACAACCTGATCTTTCGGGTGTTGTAATTCAGCCAAACTTTGAACTCATTAATGAAGAACAAACCAATCTCATTAGCAATTTGAGAAGCTTCACTTTTGAAATAAAGGAAACAAATACATAGTAGAGAAACATAGCAACCATTTTAGACGAAGAAGGGGAACAAGCTAATATTGAGGCTGGAAGGCCCATATTAGTACGACTTGTGTGGAAATAAATGTCTTCCTTTCTTCCATAAACTTAAACTATTTTCACATGATCTCACATAAAATTAGGATCCCTAAGGAAAGGTCTACAGGTCATCATTTTAGACTTAGGCATCTTACTCCAAAAGCTCTCAAGAAACACCTTTTAGCGCTTCACATAAATAAAGACAAGTTGGTAGCAAACTTTTATAGACACGCTTCAAGGTACAGTCCAGAATTATATGCATTCTTTTGGAGTCAAAACCCTGATCTTTTTACATGATACCGAACTCCTATAAATGATTCATTGAACAATCAAAATCTATAGGGGAAAATCTCTAGCCTGTCATTTCAGACATAGGAATCATAGAACAAGGTTTGGTCAAAAGTGGGCTTTAGTATTTTACCGCAATCGCTACACCTTGATGAGAAACTTTTATGCTCAAGCTAGGAGAGCCCGAACAGGTTTGAACATTCTCATCCTTCTTCTCATTTAAATCAACATTGAGTCTTTAGGATTTGAAAATTTTAGAGGTCTAGCATCATTCTCACTATCTTGGTCTTGGAAAACAAAGGTTCACTTTAAGTCAACATTGGGTCAAAAATTTCATCCACCCCTTCATCAAATTTCATCCTTCACTTCATCCAACTTTGAAAAAATTTGAGTACACCAACGCTTTGTGACTTAAACATCAAATCAAATCAAACCAACTACTAACTTAGCTACTTTGTATGTGAAATGTATCATTTTCCATGCACTTAGCTAAGCTAGTTGTCATCCTTGAACTAGTTCATCTTGAAGGTCATGGGTCTACCCTAAATATTTACAAGCTCATTATCATCCTTTATCCCAACATCAAAGCATCAAACTCAAGCCAAAAGTGTTTTCCCAAAATGTTTGTAGAGATCACTTCCCACATCATCCATCTTTTCATCCCACATTATCATCATTGCTCCCAAAAGACTTAGAGCATCCCTTTTACCTAGATTTGAGTCAACTAAAGAGTTCAAAAATTACAAAACTCAACACAAATCTCCCATAGGTGACACAAAATTTATGGTAAAGACAAGATCACAACACAAGAGAATCATGCAGAAAGCCAAAAGTTACATTTACCTCAAGTGATCCAAATCCTTTAGAATTTGATCCTATAAGTCATGTTACCCCATCACAACAACCATCATCTCCTTCATGACCATATGAGATTGAAGACGTCACGAATAATCCATTTGAGCTTACAAGGGAAGAAATTATGGAACATCAAGCCTTTGAAAATGTAGCTTCTATCTCCCCGACGTTTGTAACACAAAATTTAACACAAGGTTTCACAACTCCATCACTAGGGCTAAATCAAACCTACATTCCTAGTCTTGCAACCAGCCTTGCTAAATATTTTGGTCACACCTCACCATTTGAAAGTACTACACTTGTGGGTACCCTTGACACTAATCCTCCACCTCCAACAACTGCTTGAACACCTAATTTTGGTGCTCCTCCTGTTCTCGAAGCTCTAAAATAGGTACACACACCACTTGAACTTCATTATTCCACAAACACTTCAAAATTTTAGGGACACCCTTCTTCATCCACACCTATGAGTACCACAAGTGTTCCCACCATCACACAAATTGGTATAAACCAAGTATCTCAACACAACACACAAGGGCATGCTAATACTATATCACAAAACCAACCCTTAATGCAAATAGGGGCACCATTATCCAACCCTCTGGTGGGTTCATCCATCCCATCTACCATTTCCACATCATCCACCATCAATCCACCTCAAAACAATCCTTTGGTTACAAGTTTTATCAATCCTGGAAGTACCTTGATCACAAATCCCTTGTTTACATCTTTTCCACAAGGAAATCCTCAAAACATAGGACAAGGAAATCTTTTCAATCAATGGATTCAAAGTCCTAGTGTGTCATTTCCATTGCAAAATGTAATGACATCATCCTCATCTTTTTCCACAATTCCCTTTACTGTGCCAAATCAGGACCTCAAATGTACATTCCTCTACCTCATTCTACCATCTTACAAGGAATTTTGAACTAACGGAACCCTCCACCTTTCACCAGCAATCCATTACCCACTCAAAACATCAATATCCATAATCCTCCATAGAATTCTCAACAACCACCTGATCCCACATTACAAGCACATGCCTTAGCTTTACAACAAGCACAACAATCCTATCAACAAGTCGTCCAACAACAACAACAAGAAGCATACTTAGCACAACAATAACAACAAGCACAAAAAGTAGCCTTAACACAACAACAACAACATCAAGCTCAACAAGCAGCCTTAGCAGCACAACAAGCCATACAACAACAACATCAAGCACAACAAGCAAATTTATTAGCACACCAACAAAAATAGGCCCAACAACAAGCCCTAGTGGTGCAACAACAACAGCAAGCCCTACTAGCTCAACAATATGCCCAACAACAACAACAAGGTTTCTATTATCCTCACTTGAACATCGTCAATCCAAACACATTAGGAACATATACATCAATACCCCCATCATCTTCACAAAATCTCACACCATCATAAACCCCATACAACTCATATGTCATCCCACCATATGTTCCTCCACCCAACCCACAAGACAATCTAGCATCACAATTGAAAATACTCTCACAAGAAATGTAAGACCTTTGCATGGGAAAGACAAAGAAGCCCCATACATGGAACTTGTGTGCTTATCCATTTGACTGAAACATAGCAATGATACCATTCCCTCCTGGTTTTGAAATCCCCAAATTTGACAAATATAAAGGGAGAGGAAGTTCTGTGGACCATATCAAAGAATTTAACGCCATGTGCATGGAAGTAGCTTACAATGATTCATATCTAATACACCTCTTCCCTTGAGGTTTAACAGGCCATGATATGGATTGGTTTTCTCATTTGCCTCCTGGTATCAAAAATTTTCAAGAAATCATTGATAAGTTCATTGATCACTACTCCTTCAATCTTGAAATGGATGTTATTCTAGAAGAATTATCAACTCTTAGACAAAATCGAGGGCAAACCTTCACTAATTTCTTACAACAATGGAGACAAAGAACTAGTTGGAGCAAGTGGCCTCTTCCTAATGAACAACAAGTGGGAATCACGATAACCAATTTGGATCAAAATATGTCATTCCACTTGAAAATGCAGTGCATTACATCATACAACAAGCTTGTCCCTAGAGCCCTTAACATCGAAAGAGCCCTAATATCACAAGGAAATACTCAAGCTTACAAAGACAACCATCCTTCAACTAGTTTGAATGAGAAACCTTGTGTCTAGGCAAAGAACAAAAATATAACAAATGACAGTGTAGTAGATGCTAAGGTAGTCCTAAGTGCTCCTAGACCTAATAACAATAAAGTTGCTAATATCCAGCCAACTGTGAAACAAACAACACCTCCTCAGAACAATTAGATTAGTAACACCAACAAGCAACAAAGGAAAATCGCTAACAAGAATAACTATCCCAAATGCAAGTACACAGTTATCGAAACCCATTGAAACGATCATGAAGAAGTTGGTAGAGTCAAATTTAATAACACTTCCCAACTTTGAAAACTACCAAGAACCACAAGAGAAGCCATCTTGGTACAATGAGTGTGATCTCTATGACTTTCACAAAATCAAAGGACACAAAATAGAAAACTACATGAAACTTAAGAATATCATCCAAGATCTCATAGAAAATGATACCATGTCTTTTGAGGTACCAACTAGGAATTGGGATCTCAAGATATACAAGAACCCTATGCTGGATCATAACAAAGCAAACAACAATAGTAAAGCTAAGGATTAAACCAATGTGCAACATACCTATTCCAATGTAATTTCCTCCTACGATAGCATTATCACTGTTGTCGCCATCAAAGGAGCTAGTACGGAATGTGGAGTCACCACACAACATGGAAAAATAACTATTCAAGGAATTCCATCTCAATCTAGGACACAAACTACTTTTCCAACATTTAATCCTAGCAAGTATAATCTTCTAGATCAGCTTAAGCAGACCCCCACATAGATATCAATCTTAGAACTCTTAAGGTTATCTCTTGCACATAGGGAAATATTGGAAAAAGC
>VDFB02075321.1:57553254-57569835 GCA_007258455.2 Sequoia sempervirens | reverse complement strand
GAAAAGACAGCTTTCCTTATTTTAGATTTGGAAGGAATAGCAGTGATTAAGGAATTTTCATTATGACCAATCACTTGAGGTATTGCTTCAATCATAGAATCTTGAGCTTCAGTAACAATCTCTCCATTACTCGAAAGAAGGTTTCTAAAGAAAAGGACAACTTGTTCTCTAATATCATCTTCCTCCTCAAAACTAGTCCCATTAGAGACAATAAGATTGATTCTATTAGCAGCCCTGTGTTTAGAAGTAGTCAGATGAAAAAATCTGGAATTCCTGTCACCCTCAGTCAACCAGGACACCCTAGACCTTTGCCGCCAAAACACTTCCTCTTTAGCAATGATATCGTGCAGTTGAATAAGGAGTTCATTTTCCTTTTCTCTAAAATTGTCAATGTATCCCCATTTCTGGATTTTGACTTGAATCTCCTGAATTTTACCCTGGATTTCTGTTTTAGAACCAAAAAGATTACCAAAAGCATCCTTTTTCCATCTTCGCACATTAGTTTTCACTTCCTTTAGTTTTTTAGCAACCCTAAACATAGCAGTGCCAGAGATATCAACATTCCACCATCTACGTATTTCCTCAAAAATTCGAGGATGAGAAAGCCAAAAATTTTCGAATCTGAAAGGTAAGTTCTTTTTCACCTTAGTAGGATCCGCAATAAGACAGATGGGAAAGTGGTTAGATCCAACCCTTAACAAGGCTCTCAGAGCACAACAAAAGTTTATAAACCATTGACCCGAGACCAGGGCCCTATCAAGCCTCACTTGGATCAAGTCAGACCCAAACCTCCTATTAGACCAGGTGTAAGAAGCTCCTTGTAAATCTAAGTCAATCAAAGCATTGTTGTTTATGAAATCGGATAGGCCGGATTTACTTTCCCAATTGATTTGAGATCCCCCAAATTTCTCATCATTCAGAAGGGGGGTGTTGAAATCACCCATAACCAACCAGTTTTCATTAGCAAAACATCTTCGAAAACTTGATAACCCAAGCCAAAAAGAGTTTCTAGCCTTCTTACAATTCAGAGCATAAACATTAGATTGGATCCAACAAAAGTTGTCTCTAATGTGAGTAAATCTAGTGGCCACCACATTACCATTCTCCATTAAGGGCTCACCTTTAATAATTAACTTGTTCCAAAAAGTAACTATACCCCCCGAAGCACCCGCAGAACTATTACCATGAGCTCCACAGTGCTGAAAAATTTTAAGATTTTCTACTTTATCTTTAGGCATTTTAGATTCTTGAATAAGGAGAATATCGGGATTGTGGTCCCTAACAAAATTTTGCAAAACATCCTTTTTATGACGACTATTCAGCCCTCTTATATTCCAAGACATTATTTTCATTTCTTACCTGGGGATTGAAGTATCTCCAGAATGGTCATTTGGATGCCATCCGCAATATCCTGTAGGCTACCTTGCTCCCTTTGCCATTTTTTAGATTTTCTTCCCAAGCAGGGCTTGGATGTCCCACAATCGGCCTTGGCTCTAGTCCTTGTTACCACACCACTTGAAGTTTCCTTCATTCTCTTTTTTTCCTCCTTTTTTTCCTTTTTGGATTTTGAATGTGATATCACCTCCTCCCACTCGGTTTCATCTTGGCTTTCCATTTCTCTGCCTAGTTCCCCATCCTTCTCAGAATACAATCTCTAGTCCCAAGGGAGGGTATCCATTAAACCATTCTTGGGTTCAGAAGTATTATGCATTGGGGTTCTCAGATTCATGCTTTGACTATCAAAAGTATCCTTCACTACTTCCATATTGGAAATCTCCTGATCCGGACCCCCATTGGAGCAAGGGTTAATACAAGGAGAAAGGAAAGGGGCAGGAATTTCTATTTCCAAGGATAAACCCTTAATGGGTATATCCTCCAACCCAGGGATATTCATGCTTCCAGTCGACAATAAAGATAAAGACGGAACAAAACCCGAAACATCATTTATGGGTACATCATTCTTCAAAGAATCTCGGGCTTCCTTCTCAGAGGGAATACCTTCCCCACTTACCTCAAAAGGTGATACCAAATCTTTCAGATCCTTAGGAGCCTGAGAACAAGTGCCATCAAACCCAGGACAAGCTTCCTTGTTCAGGCCATTGTGGATCTCCTTCGAATCTTGAGGAAAGGTATTTCCCTCGGAGTTCTCCTTCACATTTGGAGCAGGCACATTCTTAACCTCCTCTGGCTTTTTTATCCAAACATTCTTGGTGCTGGCCGCTTTCTCTTTTTCATTTTTATTATTTAGCGGACATTTCTTTGCCCAATGCCCAGATTTTTGACATTTGAAACAAACAAAGGGTGTTGTTTCAAATTCAATAGCTTGCTTCCAAACTCCTAGCTTAGATTGGATGTCAATCGAAGACGGAAGATCAACATTTTGTGAAACCCCAACACATATTCTAGCAAAGACCAAACGCTTTCTTGCCGCTGTCATTGAGTCAATGGATAGAAGTTCACCAAAAGAACTAGCAATCCCATTGAAGATATCAGTGTTCCAGTACTCCAAAGGAAGACCAGGCAATCTAGCCCAAACTGGCACCATTTCAAAGATTGAATCAGATAGATCTACCCTAGAAGACCATTTCTTCAGGGCCAAGGAGGACTTTTTGATTACCCAAGGACCACCACTATGAACAGCCCTAGAATCCTCAATACAGGTAAACTGAAAAGCAAAGAAACCCCTTGGGAGCGCCGCAACCGAAACCAGACCACTGGTTTTCCATTTTTTTTAACAAACTCCCTTACCACTTCAATATTGGGCCTGGGACCCAAAAATTTTCCAACCAAAACATTCTCCATCCTAGCAATGTTATGGTCTATGATTTCGTCCGGCACAGAAATAGAAAACTTTCCAAACCCCGGATCAGAGAGGATACGCACGGGGGGAAAAGAGGAAATATGATTTGGCTTACATCCAAACAGCGAAGACCACGACTTACCTTTTTCATCCCCCTCGACCGCAAAATCCACGCCAGCTTTGGGAACAAAAGACCCAACCTTTCCACCTGGATCCACCTGGATTTTATCGTGGACATCCTTTTCATCAGGTTCTGTTTTACCTTTATCAGAATCCGAAGAAGAGTTCTCATACACCTGAGATTCCCCTGAACCCCCGCCATCTGCTCTGTTCAAAGATTCAAAACCTATTTTTTCCTCACTCCAGCTCCTACTCACATTTCTACCTATCTAACTCATGCTTTGTTATCACTATAATTAAATTTCTTATTTTCTCTTTAATTTTATAAAATAAATATTTAATTTACCATATTCATATATTATAAATTAATTAATTTATACATAAATTATAAACATTATTTGATTAATCTAAATTAGTTGAGGGAAATGTTAAGTTTTCTTTCTAGTACCACTTCCATGTAAATAATTTTAAACATCTTCCTACTTCACTTTTGTATAAGAAATATTGACATAGATTTTGGGGCTAGTTTCTTTGCAAATTGTGATTTAGTGGTGGATTTGGAGATGAATGACACTTTTCCTTCTATTAGCATCCTTGCTCTTTCCATAGAATTTATAGGTGTTACATGGACTTTCCTATTGGTAATTGTTATAGATTTTCCCACTAACCTCTGCGGTAATTGCTACTGTAGGTATCCCTTTAGTATCTCCTTGTGAGTGTTTAGAATTAGGCTCCTCGATTCATACATAGAAAACCATTTTCCTGTGCTCAATTATCCCATTTTCTTATATTTGGATAAGATGTGATTAGCAATAAAAAAATATTATTATAATAATGGATTGATCTACATGTTTAACCATTTTTTTCCTTGTCTTATTTGAACAATTAGGTATGAATTAATAGCTACTGCTTATGGTTAAACATATTGACCTATATCCTTGTTCTAGGGAAATATTTTGTTACAATATTTCAATCAACTACAAATAGGGAGGTAGTTTTGGATGGTGGTTTTTGGATGTAGGGTCAACATTGCTTATTTCTAAAGCCCTAGTTCTCTTAATTCAACCCTCTCATAGAACACATTAATGTTCTTCCCATTTTAACTAGAAATCCTAATCTCCCTCTTGCATTTTAGAGTGACCCTTAATTTGAATCTATTAGTAAAAGTATTGGTCAATTCCTAAATATAGACTCTACTACTTCAAATTTTAGTCTTACTACTTATTCCCAAATATTAGTCAATATCAAAAATTTGAAGGCTCTTCCTAAAAATATCATTCTAAGAATTGAAGAAAAAACTTGGAATCAATTCATGGATTATGAGGATCTTCCTTTTTAATATGAATGATACTTTGCTATTGGACAAACAGATTTTGATTTCACCCACTCTTGTCACTTAGTGGTGGACTCAAATACTTTCTGGTAAAAGTTCATTCTTGAAAACTTGATTATTAGTGTTTTTTGAACTTTAGGATGGTGTTTCAACACAAGTGGATCCTAAAGTTACCATGGTTATAAATATTTGTGCATAGGCTCTTTCTATATTTGTTCAAGTTTATATGACCCTACTATGCTGCCATAAAATTTATTTTAGTTCTAAACTTCTCGTTGAATGAACAAGATAACTGAGAGGGGAGGTGAATCAATTGTATAAAATTAAAAACTCAAAACCATCAATGATAATCAAATCCACATGCATTCATTAAACCTTTAATCTATTGTAATGTATAAACATGAAAAGAAGATAATAGAAACTGAAACTACCAACACCATACACAAGAGAACACCATATTTACGTGGGAAAGCATAGGATGGGAAAACCACAGTGAGTATTAGCTCACAATATAAGTAATATCAAAACCAGTACAAAGAGGATCACTACCAAAATAGGCCACACTGTCTAGAAAGCATCAGAACCCAGGATCACTGTCGAAATAGAAAGAAGAAATAAGATAAGATGTTACATAGAGAACACAATATCAATGCAATAGATAATCCACCACAATAGCTCTAATAACGCTCGTACTCTTCAAGAGATCGAGATACCTCCAACTCACTGCATTTAGCAATCTTGAATTACAACTCACACTATATTTCAAACTACTTCACTTAATTTTGCATCACAACACTCAATTCTATTCCACACACCATCTCACCTTGCATTTATACCATCCACAACTTGAAAAACAACTTCAAGTCAACTACACACACCTTACACTTTACAAATTTAAAAAATAGATCCACACTAAGAATTCCCATGGTGGATAGGAATGAAAGTTGACCAATACAAAACTTAATTGGGACCCAAATAAACTCTTACATGCCAAACTGTACCTTCATTAATACTTAAACATCTAAGAATGTAGTGTAAACATCAGGTCGACCATTACCCATGCAAACAAAATTAATCTTTGAAGTACACGCTTCCTCAAATCCAAGGATGACTTGTGAACCACACACCATGCCTCATCTTGATCTAGAATATTCCTCTAACATCTTGAAATCCATCAAAATCCTTCACAACAACTTCACACATTTAGAATGTACACACCCAATACACTCAACCTACACTTCCAAACACTACAACTCTAAAATCCATCTTCTGGAGCACCAAACCCTGAATCCTATTGACAAAGGAAAGAGATCAACACCATCAAAATTCCTTCAAAATTGCAAGACCTGAAGAGAAAATATTGAGAAACATGGAGCAAGAACATTTCTCCGAAACACCTCTATAAACAACACTACAAAACCAGTTCTCACATTGGTGAACATAACTTATTGTGTACATCAATCCAAAAGCCCAAATTCTGGATATAGAAACTTTGAACACCTCTAACTAACATATCTAAAACACTCAAGCAGTTCTTCAACCCAGAAGAAAATCAAATAAAAACTAGAAGACCTTTGCAACGCCCTGTTTCCTCTTTTTATCAAATTTCTAAATATCCCCAACATCTTTAACAATACCACAACCATAACTAGAAGAATGAAACAAACCAAAGCAACAATCTCTCTCAACCACTACACAACTTACACTAATGACAACATAAGATTGTTGACATCAATGACAACAACATCATACTTGCAACAATCTCTCCCTTTGTCATTGATGACAACATAAGATGTGAAAAACCATCAAAGACAACATATACAATATTCGTTACATGATTCTCTCTATCTCTCCCCCTTTAAAATCAATGGAAAAGGATAAAAAAAATTGTATTGTTCTCCCCTTTTGACATAGAACCAAGGGGTCAGTGTAGGATCATGGGGGTTCAAACTAGGCCATTAAGTTTCGATGAAAATACAAAAAAATAGAGTTAAGCAACTTGACATAGAAATTTGAATAAGTTATTAATATAATTTGAAAAATATGTAAGAACAAAAATTTTAGCAAATTGAATGTAGTTTCTAAGATACTATTCCTTTTTTTTGAAAAAAAATATATTTGGTGAAAATTTGAAATTTGAATGTCTTACTGAATTTTCAAGAAAAATAAAAAGCAGGTGTATGTCTAACCAACCTAAGTACTAAATTTTCATATTGTTTGGATTACCCCAAATACCCACTTTGCATGAAATCCCTTTGTTTTTATTTCTATTGTAGAGGTACAACAAGTTATAATCTTCAATACCTTTAGCCTTTATAACTTTCATCCTTTGCCAAGAATTGCAAGTTCATAAGATTTACCTACAACAATGTAATCATTTTTTGCATACTATGATATTTTATTGCTCCAATACAATTTATTGTAAGTAAATTTGATATAAGGAATGAAATGTTTTTTAATTGTTTAGATGAAAAAATATTGGTACAATAGATATAAGGAATGAAATGTTTTTTCAATTTTTTAGATTGAAATCTTGGTACAATAGATATAAGGAATGAAATGTTTTTTCAATTTTTAAGATGGAAAAATATTGGATATATATATATATATATATATTTACATCTGCAATCTTAACATTTTATTGTTTGAATACAATAAATTGTAAAACACCTTTAATACGAGGAATGAAATTTTTTTCAAACTTTTATATGGAAAAAACTTGGTTATATATATATATATATTGATTTACATCCACAATATTCACGTCTTGTTCATCTTGATAGATCATCAGTGAGTGGGATCTAAAAAATATTATCAACAATTTTTTCCAAATGCTATTTTCTTATATCTCAAGCATTGTTAAACAATTATGTTCTTAGCTTTGATTTTCTTTAAGTTAAAACTTCAATATGTTTTAAGTGTTTCAACTTCTTGTGCCTCATTAGGGGAAGAAAGTATTAAGATGTTAACACTTCTTGGACTTTATATTATTCCTTAAAAACAATGTTTGACAAGGAAACATTATAATCACATGCAAGAAAGTATTATATTTTATTTATCCCAAAATGTAAAGAAACATTCACAATCTTATGAATATGGAATTAATCATGTCAAAATTAGAAAGAAGAATTTCTATTAGATTTTTCCTTTCTCAAAAATACCTTTCAATTCAAATTCCTTCATATTAATTAATATGAAATGGTTGTCAACATTTTTTTTACTCTTGCTTTTGCTCTATGAAATATTAATATTTATTATTTTCTTACTACTTGTAATTTAGATCGTTTTTAGTATGTAGAGAGCTCTACAAGTGTACCAACAACCATTTTCCACCATATAATATAGGAGGTTGCACTAGATGATAATATTTATATTTTAAAATTATTAAACTAAAAATTACCCAATCAAATTACAAAGGTTATGTACATTAAAAATATTTTGTAATTATTTTGTTTCATTTTAGAATTAGTTAATAATTATTTTATTTTATTTACTATCAAACTTAAAAGACTCTATATAAATAAATCATTTAATCATCAAATATTTAACAAATATTTATTGTAATGAACAAACCCAACTTTAACTATACTAGTCAAAGTTGTATCTAGTATAAATCAAAGTTGGGATCTAGGTCAACACTAGCTAAAAATCTAAAAGCGTAATTTAATCTTCCTTTAGATGGTATCTATGATTCATCTATTGATTAGTCAATAAATATTACTAGATATAAATTTATAAAATACTATTAATTAGAAAATTATAAACATGAAAAATAGTTTACAAATGTCATTCAATTTTATTATTTTAAATGTCAATAATCTAATATTGATTCTAAAAATAGAAAATACAATTAACATTTTTAAACCAAACATACATATATAAACCAAAAAAAACTTAAATAAATAAACTAAACAAATAAAATAAAAATAAACCAAACTTGTATTCAACTCATCCGTTCATAAAACGTAATGGCATGTTTTATTTATCTATACCTTCTAACTTATTTAAGGCTTTTTAATATAAGCGGATATGGTGACAGCTCTTTTCAAAAATTTGCAGCATGCTAGCTCTGGATATTAAACACGCCCAGCTGACACAGCTTTTGTTGAAACTTGGCAGCATGTAGGATCTATAATATGACCTCTACAGTTTGGACAACTTTTTAAAATACCCTTGTTATTGTTGTTGACGTCTCCCATCAGAATGCTATCATGCTCCACCGATGTTTTCACTGGTGACACAGCTTGTGTTGAAGCTTTGCAGCATTTGGGATCTCGAATATGACCTCTACAGTTTGAACAGCTTCCTAAAATACCCTTCTCATTCTTGTTAACGTCTCCCATCAGAATGCTATCATGCTCCACCGCTGTTTTCACTGGTGACACAGCTTCTGTTGAAGCTTTGCAGCATTTAGGATCTCGAATATGACCTCTACAGTTTGAACAACTTCTTGCGGAGACATTGAAGTTAGACATTGAACTGAGCAAGACAAGAAGTGTTATGAGCATGATAAGCATTGATTTCCCCATATTGAGAAGAAATGCTGCAGAGCTTCAGGTAAATGGAAAAATACCAGATAACTTAGCAATGCAGGAGCAGATGAAGATACTGAAGAACTGTGGTCTCATCGAATGCCATGATTGTCGGATACGCACCAAATGCGTTTGAAAAAAAGGATTGAGAAACATTCAACCAAATGCCATTCGCAGGTTTAAAGCCAGACTCCGCGATCTTTGCCAGCAACCTCACAGCCTGTGCGAAAATGGGAGCTTTGGACATCCATTATAGGATAAAATGATGAAGGAATTTTGTCAGATGTTGTAGCTGCAACTGCCCTGAGAGATATGTATGCAAAACGTGGAAGCATAGACAAAGGGACGTGATCTATTTGACAGAATGCCTCCAAAAATTACTTACAGAATGACATGATTGTAAGATATGCAAAAATGGGGAAGCATACACAAGACACCTAAACTGTTTGACAGGATGCCTCAAACGCACTGTTCTCATGGAACGCCCTGATTGCGCGATATTAACAAAATGGATTTGTTGAGATGCTTGAGAAACTTCCAACCAAATGCAATTTACAGGTGTAAAACCAGACTCTAAAACCTTTGCTACCATCCTCCCAGTCTATGCCAAATGGGATCTTTGCAACAAGGTGTGGACATCCATCAAAGCATATAGTGTAGAGGCATTTTGTAGAGGTAGTTGCAACTGCTTGGTAGACATGTATGAAAAATGTAGTAACTCATCTTAGAACCACTCTTGTAGTACCATTTTCTTTCTTCTTTTTCATGTTGACCTTAAATTAATGAAAGCACAAATATAAACAAGTATTGTCTATTGATACACTACAAAAGATTAACTTTTGAACTTTAACTTTCTTACTACTTGTATCAATAGAGTAGTTGTATGATCAATTCATAATCAATTTCACAATTAAACCTAAAATTTTAACCTTAATGGTCCATTAAGCCTTTAGTTGTAAACCATGTTTTGATTCCATATAGAACAGTCTAATAGACTTGGAAAAAATTAGACTAATAATTTAATTGAACTTCTTAAAAAAAATTCCCACATAATATAAAGGAATGTAGTCTTATGACATCAATAAACCCCTATGAAAATTCATCCAAAAATTCTCTTGGATCAATATACTTGGCTTCTTAGGTTTGATAACAATACTGATATTAGGCATTCATGTTTAGGTCTAAAAAAGTCCTTATTTTATCTTAACATAGGGTGACATCTAAGAGATGGGTCTTAATGTGACAAGGTTTAGTTTGGTTTGAACCATCAAATTTTAATAGAATTAGATGGGAACATGTGGCCAACTCCAATTGGTACATTCTCACATTCATTAAATCCTAATCATATTTGACACACTTTAATTATGCTTATGTATGTGAAAGCATTTTATACAACCTAGTTTAATTAGGTGTCTAGGTCCAAAAATTGAATGGCCTTAGATGTGTGGGCTCAATGGATGCAAGAGTCCTATAAAAAATTACACACACATGACATGCACCCAATTGCTAGGTTTCTTGAATCTCAACATCTTAGGTACAAGCATATTATCAATCCTAATTCATTTGGGAGCTTGTTTTTGCAACTTAAATGATTTATCTATAGAGTTCCATAAACCTATGTCACCTACTAACTTTGAAAAATTTGTGCACTCGAGTTTGAACTTACTAACAATTATCTTCCAACCCTCATCTATCCATGAACACATGTGTGAAGATTCGCTCTAGTAGATCAAAGGATACAAATTCAATTGGGGGCATCAATAGTTAGAAAATCCACTAGTACTTGCCACAAATGTGGAAACTTCATTAATTCTGACATGCTTAGGATTTTAATTCCAAAAGTATTATGCAATTATGAATAATAGCATACCATGGACATGAGAATCCTTGAAAATTTTAACTTGTTAGAGCACTCAATTTCAATCTTTGCATTGTTTAAATTTTTTGAGAAATATGCATATTTATAAATTTGATTTTGCTTAAGATCTCGAGTTTGAATTTGAGAATTTTTTATTGCTAAAACTCCTAGTGGATGTGAGGCTCCTTGTAATTTCAACTTAGTATAAATTTAATTCTAGTTTCTTACAAGGGCAACATTTAGATATCCACTTGGACGATAGGCATCACTGCATAATTAAATTTGGTCAATCAATGGCTTAGATCTCACTTGATAGAGTAACATTTAATAGGGTTTTATCTTGACATAGGGCTCTTTCCAAGGATTCCTTTGTCTTGGGGACATCTTTCCATTAGATATTTACTCTAATACATCCATGATCAATAATTTTCTTAAGGAATTGATGGTTAGGAGTTATTAAGACTGAGAAAGTAAATTAGCCTTCAATATTACAAAGGAAGCTAGTCTCGAAGGATAGATTTGATAGAGAAATTATCGTGAAGGGACTCTAAGACTTATCATAACTAATTCAAGATTGAAAACCTCACATACTTAAATTATTTAGACTTTAGACCATTGAATCTTGCAACTTAGAGCCATAATATAGTGGTTTCAAATACTATATTAGAATTTACCTCAAAGAGTTTTTTTATTATTTCCTTTGATGATTTATCCATGGGGTTTACATTATTATCTCTTAATAAATTTTAACCTTTGTAGTGATGGTGGTGGATGGAGATAGATTAACACACATAAACTTATAAAATGCAATTATCCAACAAAAAAATAATGATTTTCCCAATGTGTTGTTGCACCAGATATATTACATTTCTTCGTTCAAATTGATTACATGTGCCCCCTTTTATAAAAGGTCTTATAGCAATATGATGATCATTCTAGATCTAACTAGATCTTGAGTTGATTGTCTCACTAACAAATATTAATGTATTTTCCTTCTTATCATTATCTCTAAAATTATTCTAGTGCATTACATTTGATAATTTCTTCCTCATTTAACAATTGTGCCCATGATAACATTTAATATTTTTGGTGTGGGAGAAATTACCACTCCAACACTCACCCTTAATTTCTATCACACATGCTTCAACATTTACCATTCCAAAATTTTCTCTCTCTGTGGTGGTTGCAACCAAGTCTTTTTTGTATTAATTTTGTGGTATCAATATGTGATTTGGGTTATCAATCCACCTCTTTTTGTATTTTCTTTCCTATATAATTTCTAGGTTACTATTTTTAAAATTCTTGATTTGATTGTTTAAGGAGACTTTTTATGCTATGTTACTATCATTCACACATTAGAAAGTCTCTAAGTGTTAACCATGAGATTAACCCTTAAAACTCTCATGAAACCATTAAATAATATTGGAAATGGCTTGGAAGTTGTTTTGGAGTATCTAAAACCCTTACAAACCCTCCTTAAAACATTTGAAAACCCTTTATTATCTTTCAAAATGATAGTTGGTGTCAAGAAGGTAATTTAGGATGAAGGTTTGAACAAGGACCATCAGATATATGGCCTACCTTGAATGCACCTTTATATCTTTTTATTAGACCATTAATTACATTATATTTTCTCAATACTTTTAGGGCTAAGATTGATAAATTTTTATGTGTTGAAAATCCTCACCTAGCTATCATGATAGAGCTATAGTTGTAAAGTAGTAGCCATATCCATTATAAAAAATATACAATAAAATATTTTAGTGGTTGGGTAAGTGCAAAAGGATGGGGGGCCAAAAAGTGGCCAATTTACTTTTTCATCCTGAAATAGAGAAAATGTGAGTGCATCATAGTAAAACGTGATCGCATTATGGGTTGGTAGTGACCAAGCCTAGGCTTGGTCATTACCAAGCCATAACGCAAGCGTGTTATAATGTGTTCACATTATAACACACTCGCGTTATGGTTTAAATTTCAAAAAACGTGCACATTTTAAGTTCAAAAAATGTGCATTTTTTGAAATCAAAAAAACATTTCCAAAATGCAAGCAAGTTATAACACGCTCGCATTTTGGTCTACATTGAAAATTGTTTCTTCTATTTTTCTTGTCTCTTTCTTCTTGTTATCTTGTAGGGAAACTATATACATGAAATAAACATTTAAGTATAAATTGGCATTTACATATGGATATTTAATTTCTTATACTTTAACTTATATTTCATGTATATAGTTTTAGGATGTTTGAGAGTGGTTTCAAATCTCTAGGAGTTATAATTCAAATTCTAGTTTTTTGAAGATCTTACAATTTTTTCACCCTCTCTATCTCCCCCTCTCTCTCTTCCTCCCACCCACCTTCCCTCTCTGCTTCACTCTATCTAACCATCCCTCTACCTTTCTCTCTTCCCTCCCTCCTCTCTCTCTCTCTCAATCTCTCCACCTTCATCATTCCCTCTCTCTTCTTGCATCCCACCCACCTTCCCTCTCTACTTCTCTTTATCTAACCTATTCCTCTCTACCTATCTCTCACCCTCCCTTCTCTCTCTCTCTCTCTTACCTAACCTCCTTCCTCCTTTCCCCCTTTCTCTCTCATTCTTTCTATTACACTTCTCTCTCCCTTTGTCCCTTCCTCCTTCCCTTTCTACTTCTCTCTATCTCTCTCCATCCCTCTCTCTTTATCTCACCTCACTCTCCCTCCCTACCTCTCCCTCTCTCTACTCCTTCCTCTCCCTCTCCATCTCTCCTTCCCTATATACTTCTCTCTAGATACCTCTCTCCATCTCTACCTCTCCCTCCCACATTCCCTCTCTCTCTCTCTTTCAATCTCCCAACCTTCCTCCTTCACTTTGTGTTTCTCTCTCACACACACTCTCCCTCCCTCCCCCATCTTGATCTCTAACTCTATCCTTCCCTCTCTACTCTTTATTTCATCATTCTCTCTCTACGTCTCTCTCTCCCTCTCTCTCCCTCTCTATCTCTACTTCTTTATCTCTTATTCCATATATACTTCCTTATCTCTCTCCATATCTCCCTCTCCCTCCCTCCTTCCCTCTCTCTCTCACTCTCTAAATCTCCCCACCTTCCTCCTCTCTCTCTCTCCTTCCATACATACTTCTCTCTATCTCACCAATATATCTCACTCCCTCCCTCCTTACCTCTTTAATTCTCTCTCTATATATCACCTCTCTCTTCCTTCCACCCACCTTCCCTCTCTACTTCTCTTTATCTAACCTATCCCTCTCTACCTCACTCTCTCTCTCTATGGACTCTCTCTTAATCTCTTCACATTCCTACTTCCCCCCTCTCTACCTCACTCTCTCTCCCTCCCTCCTCTCTCTTAATCTCTCCACATTCCTCATTCTCCCGTCTCTCCATCTCTCATTCTCTCAATCTCACTTCCCTGCCTCCTCCCCCTTCTATATCTCTCCTTCCCTATATATATAATTATATCTATCTCTTTCTCTCAATCTCTATATCTCCCTCCCTCCTTCCCTCTCTCTCCCTCTCTCTCCTAGTCTCTCCCTCTCTCTCCATCTTTCTCTCACTCTCTTCTTTCCTCTCTACTCTTTATCTCACCATTCTCTCTATCTACTTCTCCCTCACTCTCTCCTTCCCTATATACTTCTCTCTATATCCCTTTCTCCATCTCTACCTCTCCCTCCCTCCCCTCTTCCCTCTCTCTCAATCTCCCCACCTTCCTCCTCTCTCTCTCCTATCTTTCTCTCTCACTCTATTCTTCCCTCTTTTCTCTCTATCAAGCACCATTCTCTCTCCCTCCCTCCCTCCCTCCCTCCCTCACTCCCTCCCTCCCTCTATCCCCATCTCTCTCCTCCCTCCTCCCTCCCTCCTCTCTCTCAATCTCTCCACTTTCCTCCTTTTCTCTCTACTTCTCTCTCTATCACCTCTCTCTCTCCTTCCCTCTTTACATCTCCCCTATCTCTCTCTCCATCTCACCCTCTCTCTTATTCTCCCAAACCCTATATTAAATATCATAAATCCTAATCCCTATACCCTAAACCCTACACCCTCAAACCTCATCCCTATACCTTCAACCTTATAACCTATACCCTGAACATTATCCCTTAACCATAAGAATAAACCCTAAACCCTACATTGAATCTTGTACCCTAAACCCTCATTGTATGAAAATATTCCTCAAAGAAATGGGGTCTCATGATGATGTACATCATTGTGAGACCCCATTTCTTTGAGGCATTTTTTCATACAACAAGCACTACCTTGTCAATGTTACCACATTGACGCATTAACAAGGTACTAAGCTTAGTGCTCATTGTTTAGACCCCATTTCTATGAAGGCTGCATTGACAAGGTAGTGAGCATAGTGCTCATTGTATGAAAAAAACCTTCAAAGAAATGGGGTCTCATGGTGATGTACATCACCATCAAACCCCATTTTTTTGAGGCATTTTTTCATACAACGAGCACTACCTTGTCAATGCATCAATGTGGTAGCAATGACAAGGTAGTGCTCATTGTATGAAAAAGTGCCTCAAAGAAATGGGGTCTCACACAATGATGTACATCACTGTGAGACCCCATTTCTTTGAAGCACTTTTTCATACAACATCACTGTGAGACCCCATTTCTTTGAGGAAATTTTTCATACAACATCACTGTGAGACCCCATTTCTTTGAGGCATTTTTTCATACAATGAGCACTGTACATCACTATGAGACCCCATTTCTTTGAGGCACTTTTTCATACAACATCACTATGAGACCCCATTTCTTTGAGGCACTTTTTCATACAATGAGCACTACATCACTGTGAGACCCCATTTCTTTGAGGCACTTTTTTCATACAATGAGCACTACCTTGTCAATGTGTCAATGCTAACACATTGACAAGGTAGTACTCATTATATGAAAAAATGCCTCAAAGAAATGGGGTTGAAAATATAGGGTTGAGGGATTAAGAATTTAAGGGTTGAGGGAGTAAATGTTTAAGGATTGAGGGTTTAAGGGTTGATGGATTAAGTCTTTAAGGGTTGAGTGATTAGGGTTGAGAGTATAAGGTCAAGGGTATAGGGTTTAGGGTCCAATGTATTGGGAAAAGGTATGGGAATTGAGGGTTGATCTGGTTTAATGTATAGGTTAGAGGGTTGAAGGGTTAAGGGTTTGAGGGTTTAAGGGTTGAGGGTTGATGATATAAGGTTGAGGATAAAGGGTTGAGGGTAAAGGGTTGAGAGTATAGGGTTGATAGTATAAGGTTGAGGGTCCAATGTATATGGCCAGAGGCCTGAGAACTGAGGGCTGAACTGGTTTTATCATATAGGTTAGGAGGGTTCAGCTGGATAAATGGCTTAAGGGGCTGAGGGCTTCATGGGCTGAGTGGGACTAAGGGTTAAAGGATGAGGGATTAAGCTTTTAAAGGTTTAAGGCTGAGCACCATGGGTTTAAGGGCTGAGGGCCTAAAGGCTGATAGATCAAGGCCTACTGCATTGAGGACGCATACTGAGGTATAAGGTATATGGAAGCTGAGAGAGAGAGAGAGAGTGGCAGAGGGAGTGGGATAGACCTGAGAGAGAGAGATGGAGATGGAGTGTGTGTGAGAGAGAGAGAGAAAGAGAGAGAGCTACCAAACATCACCGAGAGACCCAAATTCTTGGACCCATTTTTTCAAACAAGTCACTATGTTCCTAGTTTCACCGAATTGGCAAGCTAGTGGGCCCACTAGCTTGCCAATTTGGTGAAATTGGAAGCCTTACTTGGCCTATTTGAAAAAATGGGTCCAAGAATGCCAATCTTACCAAATTGGCAAGTTACTGGGCCTGTTTGAAAAAATGGGTCTAAAAAATGGGGTACATCACAGGGAGACCCCATTTCTTGGACCCATTTTTTTAAACAGGCCAAGTTAGGTTGCCAATTTCACCGAATTGGCAAGCTAATATTTGCCAATTTGCTGAAATTGGAAACCTAA
>VDFB02075321.1:57527214-57553154 GCA_007258455.2 Sequoia sempervirens | reverse complement strand
CTTCTTCCCCTCTACCCTCCACTCTCTCTCTCTTTCCCAACCTCCACCTCCTAATTACTATTAGCTATATATATGCCCAAATCGTACATCCGATTTGAATTTGATATCCGATTTGAATCGAATATCCGATTTATAGCACTAAAATCCTATTGTTAGAAGCATTACAAAATTGTTTTATTTTAAAAATTTTTCATATTAGATATCCGATTTATGGGCCATACCAAAACCCCATATGGGCCATTTTTTGCATTCCAATGAATCCTACATTCTTTCTGCAGGCTTTGTAGGTGACAAACACACAGTTTTAGATAGGAAGAGACAAAGTTCAAGTTTTTGGAGCATCTTGTACTCAAATTTGACATAAACAATGATTTTTTAGCATCTTTTATGAGGTATAATGGGGAGCGACAGTTGTTGGAAGCATAAATGTAAGAGGGTATGCGCAGAATCATCATGGAAAAAGTAGGCCCTTAAGAGGCAAAAAATTCAAAAAAATTAGAGTTAGGCAACTTGACATAAAAATTTGAATAAGTTATATATATTATTTCAAAAATATGTAAGAATAGAATTTGTAGAAAATTGAATATAGTTTCTAAAGTATTAGGTTTGTTTAAAAAGAAAATAAATCTATTTGGTAAAAATTTGAAATTTCAATGCAATAGTACTTAAATTTCAGGGAAGAAATAAGAAGTAGGTGTCTGTCTGACCACCCTAACCACAATAAAATGATAATATTTTTTTATAATATTTTAGATATAAGTAGAGGAATCATGTCCCGATGTGATGCATATTTTTTTGTAATTTTTTTCTAATTAAATATTCACTATGAATTTTTTATTACAACTTTTAGAAAATATAAAACCTATGTTCCAACCACCTTACTGTCAAAACTTCATGAAATTCAATTTTTCTTTTTTTAATGCTATAGTACATGCAAATCATTAAATGTGACACATGGTTTGGATTCAAAAAATGTGATACTGTTTGAAAGATATAGATGTTTTTCAATCAGCCTATCAATCATGAGTTTAGTCGTAATTTGAATAGAAAATGAATAATAATTGCTTATTAAATTCAAAGTAAAGCATAATTTATATTGGTGGAAAGTTGAGAATCTCCTTTAAAAACCCTTTTTGTTTCATCAATTTTGGGTTAAAAAAAAGTCATCAGCCACATACCCATCATATATTGCCACTTTTGGCCCATCATGATCCTGCACATACCCAAGAGAAAGCTTACAAAAGAAAAAATTGAAGAATATAGACAAAAAGATAAAGAAGATCATAGGAAGAGAAGACAAGGTATGTTAAATATTGGTGAATCTGAGCCCTATGGTCTTTCAAGTGAAGAGGAAATTGAATATGTACAAGGTGAAAATGTTGAACATGATATTGAAATTGGGAATGAAAATGTTCAAATTGATACTCAAAATGTTCAAGCTAAAAATGTTGGAATTGAAGATGTTGAACATGATATTCAAATTGGGAATGAAAATATTGAAATTGATAATGAAAATGTTGAAGGTGAAAATGTTGGATTTGAAGATGTTGAATATGATACTGAAATTGGGAATGAAATTATTCAAATTGAAGGTGAAAATGTTGAATTGAAGATGTTGAACATAATATTGAACTAAGTGTAAATTATGTTTCACCAGATTACATGAGAAATGAAGAACCTTGTGTGGAAGAAAGACATATTCCAAATTCAAGACCTTTAAGAACCCCTAAATGGTTACTTGAATTTGATGAGAACATTATAAACAATTTTGAAGGAAAGAGGTCAACACAAACTGTTCGCCTGTGGGCTAGAAGACTTTTCAACTAATATTTTAGTGATAAGACATTGACCGAGCAATGCCAACTTTTTGTACAATTGATAAAGATGGAAAAGATGAGACCTTTGCTAGCCAAATTGAAGATTCGTGTGAACAAGAAGACCCAAAAAAATTCTATTATTGTCAAAAATATTTTTAATGCTCTCAAGTCTATTGGAAAAAATAACAAGGAAAAGGATAAGAGATTTGCTCGAAGAGTCATTAAAACCACCCTAGTAAGCCATCAATTGAAAAAGGCTCGCTTTATGAGACAAACTTGTATTGATTTTGACATAAATCGTAAAACTTTGGATAGAGCACTTGCAAGAAGAGAAAGAATAGATGATCCTCTTCAAAATGATACATGGGATTTTTCTGGGAGGCTTCCACGTGTTGATAAGAAGCTAACTAATAATGTAAAGCAGGTAATTCAACAATTTTGGCATGATAACTCTAGAGTATCACCCAATGCAAAGGATTTTTTAAAGTTAAGAATTGGCAATCGAGACCGTACACCACATCCTAAACATTTCTTGGAATCAAGCCAAATAATGTTGTTCAAAAATTATATTGGAACACATCCAAATATGGAAATATCGCAAAGGACTTTTGAAGGTTTGAAGCCATTTTATTGTGTGCCTCTTAAAATTCGTAATACTTGCTGTTGCAAATAGCATGTGGAGTTTTCAATGTACCATGAACTATTATGCTATATCTATTCTAGTTTGCATACTAATGAAATGTTGTAGGAGTGTGGTGCAATGCATCTTCCAAAATCATCAAGGGACTTGCTAGATCTTTTTTTATGTTCTAGAGATGATGGTTGCTTTTTCTATAGAAATGATTGTTTAAATGCAAAGTTTGTTCAATGTTTTCATGAGAGTTCTGAACATGAATTTGGAAAGAAGATTGTTGAGAAAAAGAGATATTAGATAGTCAAATATACTTTGCAGAGTGGAGGTGAAGGTTCTAGATATGAGTTGGTTTCAAAAGAATGCAGTGTTGCTGACTTTATTTCAGATTTTAAGGACAATCTTTTCTACAAGTATGCAAGGAATAGTCATAGGTCTCAGTGGTTGGATCAACAATTTAGGATGTGTAAGGACTCTTTTCTGATTGGCACTATTATATTAGTGGTTGATTTTGCAAAAAACTACACATTGCAACCACAAAACAAGGTACAATCTTAGTATTACAATTCCATTCAGATTGCTATTTTTGTGCACATAACATTTAGACATGCACCTGATAGTACAGAGGAGGATCGAAAGATAATCAAAGAGTATAATTTTTATATGAGTGATGATAGATCTCACTCATCTAAGTATGTCCAACATTGTTTCGATATTTTTTTTGAGTTCTTGCAGGAGCATGATATAGCACTAGGCCAACATCTAATTTGGCCAAATAATTGCACAGGTCAATTCAAGAATGCTCGTATGTTTTATTGGTTGAGTAGAATGCATGTAGAGAGGGGTCTACCTCATATTTGGAGTTTTTTTGAAGCTAGACATGGGAAAGGGGAGCATGATGGAGCAAGTGCATGCGTAAAGAGAGCTCTAGTTAAGGAGCAATTAAAGATTTCAGGAGCAAAATTCAGCGATGCACATTCTATAGTTGATTGGTGTAGTTCAACATTGTCATAGGGAGGGACACTTGATTCAATAGTGCACAGATTATTTTGGTTCACTGAGGAGGGTACAGTGGGAGGAAGATTGGATTGTCATACAATCAAAGATTCTTCAAAGATGAATTCATTTCGAAGCTCAGATGCAGGCACATGGACCATTTGGACATGAGAGTTGGCTTGTTTTTGTCAGAGTTGTATTCAGTGCGAGTGAGATCAATGCAAGTCAAGTGAGTTAGTGGATACATGGGTACCACAGTATCTAACTCCTTTATCTCAAACAATATCCATGACAAATGATACAATGGAAAGTTCAATTGATTACGACCTGCTTTCAGATCTACTACAGCTAGGACATATTTTTGCAGTTGTTGCACCATAGGGGAATGAAGAGAGATCAGACTATTGGTTGGCTCGATGTGTGCAGGTAAAGCATAAGCTAACACAACTGATGGAAGATGATGATGGTTTCATGTATCCTATAGGTTCAATTGTGGTTGTAGGAACTTGGTTGTGAACATACATGATTAGAATGGCATACCTGCATTTGAAGACTACGAGAAACACAAAACTATTCTTATGTATTCACACCTTGTTATAGCAACAAATGTTAAGTTGTTGAAGCATCATGCTAGACCAAAGAAACTTAGTAATGTTGATCATGAAGCAATATTGGATACTCTTAAGCAAAGAGATGACCGTTCAGGCACACTTGAATAGCATTTTCAAGAATGGAAGGTAGAACACTTATGTTCATTATGATTAAGTTCATTAGTGTTCTTTATTTAATACTGATACTTTATATACTATTGTAATGCAGGTGTCTTTAATAGTGATATTTTTTATGCACTTTTGCGATATTTTTGGCAAGAATGATCATGGACCTACTGCAACAATAGCCAACTCTAATCCTTTCGAAGAGGTATATGACAAATTAGAACAATATAGATTGGTTATTCTAAGCGTCTTTTATAGTTTGCATAGCCAACTCATCATCATTCAGGTTGTTTAGATTAATATAGATATGTTAGTCTAAGCATCTTTTCTATTGTGATAATATAGATTTCTCATTTTCCCACTTTTGTGATATTCCCGGCATGATTGATCATGGACCTGCTACAATAATAGCCAAGTCTGATCCTTTTAGAGAGGTATGCGACAGATTACAACAATATAGATTGGTTATTTTAAGCATCTTTTATAGCTTGCATTACCATCTCATCATATTTTGTGTCATTTAGAATAATATAGATTGGTTATTCTAAGCATCTTTTATAGTTTGCATCACCAATTCATCATCATTCAAGTTGTTTAGATTAATATAGATTTGTTAGTCTAAGCTTCTTTTCTATTGTGACAATATAGATTTCTCATTTTCCCACTTTTGTGATATTCCTAGCACGATTGATCATGGACTTGTTGCAATAATAGCTAGCTTTGATCCATTCGAAGAGGTATGAGATAGATTACAACAATATAGATTGGTTATTTTAATCGTCTTTTATAGTTTGCATTACCATCTCAACATATTTTGTGTCATTTAGAATAATATAGATTGGTTATTCTAAGCATCTTTTATAGTTTGCATCACCAATTCATCATCATTCAAGTTGTTTAGATTAATAGATTTGTTAGTCTAAGCATCTTTTCTATTGTGACAATATAGATTTCTCATTTTCCCACTTTTGCGATATTCCTGGCAAGATTGATCATGGACCTACTGCAACAATAGCCAGCTTTGATCCTTTCAGAGAGGTATGCAATAGATTACAACAATATAGATTGGTTATTCAAAGCGTCTTTTATAGTTTGCATTACCATCTCATCATATTTTATGTCATTTAGAATAATATAGATTGGTTATTCTAAGCTACCTTGATGGTTTGTATAGGTGCTTGTCAGTCCAGAACATGAACATACTACTATTGTTGAAGACTGTGCCCTAAATGCCTCTAATAGGAAAATTTTGTAAAATTTGAATTCTCAAATTGGAAACAATGTAAAATGGTCATAATTGTGTATGGGCATAATCTATATACCTAGTGATGTTTTTTGAAATATGGGTCAAATGTATGGCATTGTATAAAGGGTATGTTTAAAATGTAAAGGGGATTGTATTTTGGAAACTCATAGGTTTTGTAAAGGGGTCTATTTTTGTACTTAATCGAGCTACAACCGAAGGTTTTCTTCCTGGTTCTTTCCTATCGGTATGCTCATTTGAACCAGGTTTTGTAATATCTCCCATTTATATATAATAAATTATAGTGGCTTGCAACTTTTGCTCCTCAAATCCAACTTGGGTGCAACTTCATTTTTAGCAACTTTCATGAGGTTTTTAAGGAAATCAATGTTTCCAACCTTGCCACACCCTATAAATTCATCAAACACGTCTAGTAGGACCCGCACAAGCTTGAGCCAACTTTAAATCTTGCTTCCCCCACATTTCATTGACATTAGCAAGTTGTAACCAACATTTTTGGTGCAGGAGCACCTACACCACAATATCATTGTGGATCATTTCAATGATTAAAGTGTTAATATTTTGAGTTTTTGTCTTTAATGTGATCTAATAGTCCTAATGGTCATGTATTAGGAGGAGTTTTTAGGTTTTATGGTAAAAAAAAATGGAGATCCCAACTTGTCCTAGTTGTTGCTTTGTAGCCTTTGAAGGAAAAATTAGTAAATTTGTTTAGGGAAAAGAAAGAATAGTGTTTTGAACATGTAATGATGCTATTTCAAGCCATTAAGTGAGGTCTTAGTAAAGTTAGAAGTGGAAAAGTGCAACATTTCATTATGAGTCATAATAATGTGAAAAATGTTTGTATTTTAGCCTTCAATAGTCAGTAAGGTTTCAAAATTTAGTTAATATTGGTGGTTAAAGGCATTGGGAGTTGGATTCCAAGGCATATCAATGTACTTAAGGCCTTCAAGGGCTCAAGACAGGTTTGGTTGAAGGAGTTTTTTTCTTTGAATCAATAAAGTTTCAATTGCTCAGTTCATATTTTACTGTTTTTCTTGTGTTTGCTGCCTGTGCACAAGCCATTCAAGCATCTTTGTATCAAAAATTTATGTAGAAACATTATTACATGTCTTGAATTTATTCTGACTTCTTAATAGAGGGTTTCTTTATTCATTTTGTGCCTCAAAACTCAGACTTTCTTTAGACGGGTTCCTGAACAGGGGAATAAGAGTTTTGCAATTTTAATGGCTTGAATCTCATCCCACCTACTGTGTGCCCATGTGAATCAGTGAGATGAGTTGGTAGGGATTAGGAAATGATATTTCAAGAGTGGAAGGTGTGGAGAACTAGGTTTTGAAATAAAATGAAGAGTTAAAGGTCTCAAAATGGTGGTTTTTTTCACTTGATACAAGAGTTTTTACCCTAGGGTTTGCAAAAATATTTGAGATACCAAAATTTTCTTTGTTTTCTAAGCATATTGGGACATAAATAAAGGTGTCTAAGGTTGTGGAAGAGTTTGAAAGGTTGTGGAAGTGCTACATCCAATAAACCCTCAAAAATTGCACTAAAAATAAAGGTTTTCTGATTTGATGGTTACAGTTCTGTACAAATGGAATCCAATTGCAAAATATTTGTTTTCTTGGAAATTTATTTTCTTCCCCAAGGTTTCAAGGGTTTGTGTGGTGTTTGAAGGTATGTTGCTTTGCATTTTTAGGCTAATTGAGTAGCCTGTTCAAGGGTGAATGTATAAGAAGTCAACGCTGGTCCAAAGGAGTCTATGTTGTTTCTCATATTTGTTGTGTAACTTGGATATGGGTGTTTGAATCAGTCATGTTTTGGTCTAGTGTTTTAGAAAATTATGGAGTAATTGGACAAAAAATAGTTTCTCACTATTACAAGGGTTTAAGGGGGTTAAAGAGGGAAATGTGTATTTATTTGCTTGTCAAGTTTTAAGGGAGTTTTAGAATGTCCAAAGAGGTCAGAATAATCTTGTTAGATGCCTCAAATAGGTAGGTTGCAAAGAGTTTGTGATTGCGCCCTTGTGTCTGCATCAATTTTTCACCTAATTTCACTTAGTCCAATGTAGCTCAGAGTGATTCGGTGTATTTGGTTGCAAAAGAGAACCATACATAGCGTAAATGTACCCATCCAGACGTGTTGGAATAGTCCATTTGGTTGTATGAGTTGCAGAATGAAAGTTGCACCACTTTGCAACTTTACATTGCTTGCATCTGGCAACTTTTCCCTCCATTGAAAAGTCATCACCATAGGAAAATGCCTCCGAGATAGCAAAAACTGAGAGAGTTTTTTGTATATGGTCCCAACATGATCCTATAGCCTTGGAAGGAGAGTCTATAAGCATCATAGTCTCTGAGAAATAGACCTTCAAATATTGCTGCCTTTTAGCACTTTGGACTCTAAAAGGAAATCACCGGTCCAATGTAGCTCGGAGTGATTCAGAATATTTGGGTGCAAGAGAGGACCATACCTAGCATAAACATACCCATCTAGACATGTTGGAACAATCCGTTTGGTTGTACAAGTTGTGGAATGAAAGTTGCACCACTTTGCAACTCTACACTGCTTGCATCTGGCAACTTTTCCCTCCACTAAAAAGTCATCACCACAAGAAAATGCCTCCGAGATAGCAAAATTTGAGAGAGGTTTTTGTAGATGGTCCCAACATTATCCCATATCCTTAGACAAAGAGTTTGTAAGCATCACGGTCTCCAAGAAGTATCCCTTCAAAGATTGCTGCCTTTTAGCACTTTGGACTCTTAAGGGAAACTAGTGGGCATCATAGTTAACTTCTTCACAAACTTGGTTTGAATTAATTTCATTCTTTTTTGTACATTTAAAATGGAGTTTTAAGACTTCCACCCTAAAAGTGGCCTCGAAATAACTTCAAACACCTTAACTACCTCATTCTTATTCATTTGTTTTGCAAACAAGCTTTTTCATTCCAAGAGGCTGAACTTTCATTTTTGCTTGTTGGATTGAATGCGGACTGTGACACAACTTTTTTTTTTAAAATTGTTCAACATCATTGAACTAAGAATTTATCACACATCTACAGAGAAACAAAGGAGTACTGCAAACTAAAATGCATTACACTTCAGTTCTCACTAACTTGATGTACTCTTCAATATCTCTCTTCTCTAAAAGTGACCTCTAAATCATTTCAAACACCTTAACTACCCTAAAAGCAACCCTAAAAGCGACCTCTAAATCACTTCAAACACCTTAACCACCTCATTCTTATTCATTTGTTTTACAAACAAGCATTTTCATTCCAAGAGGTTGAGCTTTCATTTTTTCTTTCAAAGAAAAATCTTCCTATGCCATTGTTACACTGCACAGGTAAACCAGGTTTTGTATTGTGGACCTATATTAAGCTACCACTCACAAGACCAATGTAACAATGATACAAAATAACTTTTGAGACTGCAAGAAGACATCTGATAACTCTTGAGTGTACCAAAAGAATTCTTATTATTTTTGAAGAATGCTGATGACTCTACTCAGTTGTCTTATTTTTTCAATATCATACAAATTGAACCCTGACATCAATAGACTCTATATATCAAGCTACCACAATTCAAGTTTCAATGATGAATATTTATCATGCATGTTTTAAATGACATTCAAGTTTATGGTGGATTTTTTGTTTATATGATGTTATGTGATATTCTAATCGTAATTCATGCTTCTAGGCTGCAAATCTATATATATATATTATTTTTACATGGTTTCTCCATTGTTCAGCCCCTACACCACAGGTAAATTGCTGCATAGCGTGTGGAATGAGGGGGCAGCAGGCCTAAGATCCCTTTAAATTTTGTTTGAGTGCATTTAAAATGAACTTTTAAGCCTTGCACCCTAAAAGTGACCTCTAAATAACTTCAAACACCTTAACTACCTCATTCTTATTCATTTGTTTTGCAAACAAGAATTTTCATTCCAAGAGTCTGAGCTTTCATTTTTTCTTGTTGGATTGAATGCAGACCGTGACACAACTTTCTTTTTTCAAAAATTGTTCAGCATCATTGAACTAAGAATTTATCACACTTCTGCAGAGAAATAGAGGAGTACTACAAACTAAAACACATTACACTTCAGTTCTCACTGACTTGATGTACTCTCCAACATCTCTCTTCTCTCATGTGGAGAGTTAGAACTGCTTGGCCATGCCTTTGCATCATTAGGGAAGTTTTTCTCTTTTTGACAATGTCAAAAGCATGGCTGCATACAGATTAAGAAAAAGACCTTTAATTTTAGATTAGCAATGCATGGAAAATTAAAAAAGTATCCTTGATGAGTATGTGTAGGATCATGATGGGCCAAAAAGTGGCAATATGATGGGTATGTGGTTGACGACTTTTTTTTAACCCAAAATTGATGAAACAAAAATGGTTTTTAAAGGAGATTCTCAACTTTCCATCAACATAAATCATGCTTTACTTTGAATTTAATGAGTAATTATTATTCAGTTTCTATTCAAATTACAACTAAATTCTTGATTGATAGGATGATTGAAAAACATCTATAGCTTTCAAACGGTATAACATTTTTTGAATCCAAAACATGCATCACATTCTATGCTTCACATACCATAGGATTAAAAAAAGAAAAATTGAATTTCATGAAGTTTTGAACAAGTTAAGGTGGTTAGACATACTAGTTTTTATATTTTTTAAAAAGTTGTAATAAAAAATTCATAATTAATTATTTACTTGGAAAAAAATTACAAAAAAATAAGCATCACATCAGGACATGAGTCCTCTACTTATATCTAAAATATTATAAAAAAATATTATCATTTTATTGTGTCTAGGGTGGTCAGATAGACACCTACTTCTGATTTTTCCCCTAAAATTTAAGTACCACTGCATTGAAATTTCAAATTTTCACCAAATAGTTTTTTTCTTTTTAAACAAACCTAGTAGTTTAGAAACTACATTCAATTTGGTACAGATTCTATTCTTACATATTTTTGAAATAATATAGATAACTTATTCAAATTTTTATGTTAAGTTACCTAACTCTGATTTTTCTGAATTTTTTGCCACTTAAGGGCCTATTTTTTCCATGATGATCCTGCACATACCCTGATATTACAAAAAGGTATGGGTTTATACACTTCAAACATGCAATCACTCTCAAGACCAATGTAACAATGATACAAAATAACATTTGAGATTTCAAGAAGATGTCAAAATGGCTAGTGTACTAAAAGAATTCTTATGATTTTTGCAGAATGCGGATAACTCTACTCAGTTGGCTTATTTTTTCAATATCATACAAATTGAACCCTGACATCAATCGACTCTGTATATCAAGCTACCACAATTCAAGTTTCAACGATGAATATTTATCATGCATGTTTTAAATGACATTCAAGTTTATAGTGGTTTTTTTGTTTATATGATGTTATGTGATATTCTAATCATAATTCATGCAGAGAAATAGAGGAGTGATACAAACTAAAACACATTACACTTTGGTTCTCACTGACTTGATGTACTCTCCAACATCTCTCTTCTCTCATGTGGAGAGTTAGAACTACTTGGCCATGCCTTTGCATCATTAAGGAAGTTTTTCTCTTTTTGACAATGTTAAAAGCATGGATGCATACATATTAGGAAAAAGACCTTTGCTTTTAGATTAGAAATGCATGGAAGATTCAAAAACTATCCTTGATATTACAAAAAGGTATGTGTTTATACACTTCAAACGTGCAATCACTCTCAAGACCAATGTAACAATGATACAAAATAATGTTCGAGACTGCAAGAAGACGTCAAAATGGCTAGTGTACTAAAATAATTCTTATGATTTTTGAAGAATGCTGATAACTCTACTCATTTGGCTTATTTTTTCAATATCATACAAATTGAACCCTGGCATCAATCGACTTTGTATATCAAGCTACCACAATTCAAGTTTCAACGATGAATATTTATCATGCATGTTTTAAATGACATTCAAGTTTATAGTGGTTTTTTTGTTTATATGATGTTATGTGATATTCTAATCATAATTCATGCGAGGAAGGTATAAAAACTAAAACCTTGTGCTTCGGTTCTCACTGACTTGATGTACTCTCCAACATCTCTCTTCTCTCATGTGGAGAGTTAGAAATGCTTGGCCATGCCTTTGCATCATTAGGGAAGTTTTTCTCTTTTTGACAATGTCAAAAGCATGGCTGCATATAGATTAGGAAAAAGACCTTTGCTTTTAGATTAGAAATGCATGGAAGATTAAAAAACTATCCTTGATATTACAAAAAGGTATGTGTTTATACACTTCAAACGTGCAATCACTCTCAAGATCAATGTAACAATGATACAAAATAACGTTTGAGACTACAAGAAGATGTCAAAATGGCTAGTGTACTAAAAGAATTCTTATGATTTTTGAAGAATGATGATAACTCTACTCAGTTGGCTTATTTTTCAATATCATACAAATTGAACCCTGGCATCAATCGACTCTGTATATCAAGCTACCGCAATTCAAGTTTCAATGATGAATATTTATCATGCATGTTTTATAGTGGTTTTTTTGTTCATATGATATGTGATATTCTAATCGTAATTCATGCTTCTAGGCTGTATATATATATATATATTATTGTTACATGTTTTCTACATTGTTTGACCCCTACACTATAAGTAAATGGCCTCATAGTGTGTGGAATGAGGGGGCAGCAGGCCTGAGACCCCTTTAAAGTTTGTTTGAGTTCTTTCTTTTCATTTTTTGTGAGTTTTGTGCCAAGTTTCCTCAAAGAAATGTGGTATCATAGAATTCCATGACAAGCTAATGCAATTGATAGCTGCTCCTAGTTATTAGTTATGTAATGTGAAGTAATTGCATAAATGCTTAGGTTGACTTTGTAAAAACTATATTGTTATTGAAATTTTTTCATCTATCAACATCTAGTTGTTACTTATGCAATGTGAAGTAATGCTTTGAGTTTGAAAGATGTGCAATGCAATGTAATCATCAATACATGAATATAAACTACATAATATTTAACCATTCTTTTTATGCTATTGTACATTGATATTTAACCATTGATCACTTGATTAAATTTTCAAAGAGTTTAATCATGTACATGAGGAGGAAATTAAATTTCGATTGTCAAATTCTATATATGAAATTGTCCAATAATCAAGTGTATGTCCATATACAAAAATTGCATCAACACCAACTCAAACAAAGTTTTACAATATGTGGCATATGCCATCTCGGTATCTATTCAAAATTTACATGCCAAAATGTCTATCTCATCCTAAACTACTAGTGGATCATCAAAATGGAGCCTCTTTGAAGCTTGTTGGCTCTGAAGGTACTTCACAAGAAAAGTTAACCACAATTGGGGTTGGTTATACTATATAATTTAAAATCAAATAATTAACATGAAATCAATATACATTGAATTATGATTGAACTCTAAAATTGAAATCTTGATCACTTGAAATATACGTCTCTTGAAGGGTCAAGAGTTCAGAATATACCCCTCTCAAAACTAACCAAACCAACTTTTGTAATGTCAATCTATGTATGTGAACAAAAACATAAAATTGATCCAATTTAGCATAGAATTGTCGGTAATAAGAACATATTTACCAAGCACAAAATAAAATAAACACATACCTCTTTAGGCTGATCTTTTTCTGTATCTCCTTTAGGTGTTTTGACACCTCCTCCTTGAGGTGTTTCAACACCTTCTCCTTCAGGTGTTCAAATATCTACTCCTTCAAGTGTTGTGACACTTATCAACAATGATGTATAGCTCATAACCACCTGTACATAAAAATGACAAGTACATATGAAACTATAAATCTATGTCAATGTATGCATAATCAATAAAAGATCTTATAAATCTTAATTCAATCAAATTTGAGTTCAATTACCTTTCCCTTATATAACATTGTGCCTCCATAGTCTGGAGAGCGTCGCACCTCGCTCGCACTAGGTGTTTCCTACAAGCAGAGAATAAGATAAACATATAAGTTAATATATAATTTCATTAATGACAATTCAAATGACAAGCAAGTATACAGTAAAAAAATGTAAATGAGTGAGTGCAAAAACACATACTGTGTGCATGTCGAGGTCAAATTAAATGGCCCTAAGGGTGCTATCAGTCACTCGTGTGAGCTCCTCCTCAGATATTAACTGTTAAATTGATACTATCTCTTATTAATATTCATTTAAAAAAAATGCAAGTTATGAATTTACACCTTAAATGTTACCTGTGTAACTATTCCAATGTCCACCTCTCTAGTAGGAGAGGACTCTATAGGGTGTGCTCCACTCCCCTGCATGTGATTTGCTATAATCTCCACATCCTGGATGTCATAATTAGAAGTGTCTAATGGATGTTCAACGGGTTGTACAATAGAACCCAAGCATATGTGCTGGCACGTATTGCAAATATGTGGCACACAAATATGTGGACTTGAGGAGGATGATGCAGCAGCACTGGATCCATCACCAACATCACCATAATTTGGATGAGCTACTGAAGAAGCGTGGGAAACCAAAATATGACTCAAAGAGTGAATGGCATGGATAGTTTGTGTGGTCACATCCTTCGTAATATCTAGATGTTATACTGGAGGTGGCAGAAGCAAGGGGACGATGAGGAACATGTGGGTGCCTAACTACCCTAACTGCCCCTGGCCTATCCTGGGGTATACCTCCACCAACACCCTAGAAGGGTTTAATGTCAAAGTAATTGACATGATACCCTAACAAAAACTCATCATATATTTTTTGAATAAAGTAAAAAGGTACATCAAGATTATTGTTGGGTGGTTTATCAAAAACCATACACCAATGATCCCAAAAGTTATCTACTATGCCCCTATGCGTGCACCATTTTATAGAAAGTTTTGGTTTGTTAACATTAATTGGAAAACCAGTGCTGGGGATAATAAATAAAGAGGCTATTTGGGTTTTTGTTATTTGGATATTTTTCACATCATCATAAGACAATCCACATGCATAATATTTCCTCATGGTTTCTCGCCAAGAATGAAAGGCATTATGTTGGGTGGAGAGGGTTTCTACATTTGTAATTATTCCTGTCAATGTGGTTGACATACGGGATAATCGAGGGGATTTTATTATAAAAATCACAAATTCCCCTCAATTGCTCCAATTTTTCACGAATTAAGTCTTCAATTGATGGCTATGGAGGTGGTGGAGCATTTGACATTTCTGCATTTTGATTCTCAGCTGGTGGATTTTCATTCTCAACTGGTGGAATTTGAGCATTCTCATTCTTAGTATCCATAATGCTTGATTAAAGTTAAAAAATAATTAATATAATTAAAATTAGACAATATAAACGAAAATATTATAAAAATACCCTAGTTTTTAAAAAAATTCCAAAAAAAACCCTACTTTTTAACAAAATCTATAAAATTCTCTAATTTTTAATACAAATACATAAGAAACACTATTTTTTAATCAAAATCCATAAAAACATTCATTTTAAAATCAAAATCCATTCTAAACTTAATTGTTTCATAAAGATTCAATCAAAAACCTTATTTTGAAAACAATCCACAAAAATTCATTTTTTTTTATCAAAATCCATTCTAAACTCAAATTTTTCTTAAAATTCAATCAAAACCCTATTTTGAAAAATCCTGAAAAACATTCATTTTTTTATCAAAATCCATTCTAAACTCAAATTTTTCATAAAAATTCAATCCAAAACCTATTTTTTAAAAAATCCACAAAAACTAATTGAAATGGTCAAATCTAATTCAAAATTGAATCAAAGAAAATAAAATCTAAAATCTTACCTTTTCAAATCGGATATTGGTGAAATCGGATATCTGTTATGCGAAGAACCTCCTCACTGTGCGCCCGCGGGTTGTTGACTATCAAATGATTTTAAAACAACCAATTTTTTTTTATATATATACTTTTTAAAAATCGGATATAATCAATTTGAATTGGATATCCGATTTGGAAAACTAGGATTGGTGTTTTCTTTGGTGGTGTGTACTAACACCCAAGCCTAGAATAAGTCAACACGGTATTTTCACGTTTTTGGGTTGATGAAATATGTGTTTTTTTCCTCATTGCCACTTTTTGGCTCACCATGATCGTGCACATACCCTTTGAGGGATAGTGTTTAGGGTTTCAAGGGTATAAGGTTAAGTGCATAAGGTATAGGATATTGGTTATAGGGTTGAGGGTATAAGGTTGAGGGTATAGGTTATAGGTATGAGAGATGAGGGTTTAGGGTTGAGGGTCTAAGGTATAGGGTTGAGGGTTGAGGGATAGTGTTTAGGGTTGAGGGTATAGGGTATAGGGATTAGGGTTTAGGATATTCGATATAGGGTTGAGGGTAAAAGGTTGAGGGTTTAGGTTACAAGGTTGAATGTAGGGTTGAGGGTTTAAGTATAGGGTTGAGGGTATAAGGTTAAAATGTATAGGGTATAGGGATAAGGTTTTAGGATATGGGGTATAGGATTTAGGGTGTAGCGTTTAAGGTATAAGGTATAGGGTTAAGGTTTGATAGTGTAGAGTTTAGGGTTTAAGTATAGGGTTAAGGGATAATGTTTAGGGTTTATGGTATAAGGTTAATGGTATAGGGTATAGGGACGAGGGTTGAAGGTGTAGGATTTAGGGTTTAAGGTATAGTTTGAGGTTTGAGTGATAGTGTTAAGGGTTGAGGGTATAGGGTTAAGTATATAGGGTATAGGCATCAGGGTTTATGATATTGGGTATATGGTATAGGGATTAGGGTTTAGGATATTTGTATAGGGTTGAGGGTATTGGGTATATGGTTGAGGGTTTAGGATATTTGGTATAAGGTTGAGGGTATTGGGTATAGGGTTGAGGGTTGAGGGTATAAGGTTAAGTGTATTAGGTATAGGCATTAGAGAGGGAAAGAGGGAGGGAGGAAGAGAGATAGAGGTGAGATAGAGAGAGAGGAGGGAGGGAGGGAGAGAGATGATGGTTAAGTGTATAGGGTATAGGGATGAGGGTTGAGGGTGTAGGGTTTATGGTTTGAGGTGTCGGTTAAGGTCTTCGGTCCGTTCTCGGGTATCTGGTTCGGGTTTCGGAATAGTAAGTGTTGGGGATTGGGTTGTCGTTAAGTTCCGTTTAGATTGAATTGGAAGGGAAAGGGGTGTATGGAGGAAGAGAAGGGAGAGAAAGGGAGTAAAGTAAAAGATAGAGAGATGGAGGAGAAGTGAATAAAGAAAAGAGGAGGGAGGATCCAGATCTGAGGGTTAGATCATATATGAGTTGAGAATTCGTGTCGGGTTAGAGGCTCGGGTTTATGGTTCGAATTGGGTTGAGTGTATAGTGTCTCGGGTTGAGGATTGGGGTTGAGGGTAGAGGGTAGAAGGTTTAAGGGTTTGGGGTTGAGGGTAGAGGGTTTAGGGTATAGGTTTTAGGGTATATGGTTGAAATTAGGTTTGAGGTTCCAACATATAGGTGAGGTTTAGGGTTTAGAAGTGTTGGGGTTGAGGGATTGGGGGTTGAGTGTTGAGAGTTGAGGGTAGAGGGTTTGAGGGTTTAGGGTTGAGGTTTTTGAGGTTTAGGGTTGGGGATTAGTTGAGGTCCAATGTATTGGGTAGAGTTTATGGGGGTTGAGGATTATGGTTTAAGGGTTGAGGTTGAGGGTTGAGGGTAGAGGGTAGAGGGTTGAGGTTTGGGGTTGAGGGATTAAGGTTGGGATTGAGGATTAGGTTAGAATTTTGCTTGGTTTGGGGGTTTAGGGTTGAGGGATTAGGGTTGAGGTATTGGGTAGAGGGTTAAGGGTTGAGGGTTGAGGGTTGAGGGTTTAGGGTTTAGGGTTGAGTGTTTAAGGGTTTAAGGGTTGAGGGTTTATGGTTGAAGGATTAGGGTAGAGAGGGAGGGATGGATGGAGATAGAGATGGAGGGAGAAGTGAGATAGAGAGAAGGAGAGAATAGGAGGGAGGAACAAAGATATATGAGGGTTGAGGATCCATTGTATAGGGTAGAGGGTTGAGAATTGAGGGTATAGGGTTGAGGTTCCAATGTATAGGGTAGAGGGTATAGGGGTTGAGGGATTAGGGTTTAGGGTTTAAGGGTTGAGGGTTGAGAGAGTAGAGGGTAAACAATTTAAGGGTTAAGGGTTTATGGTTTAGGGTTAAGGGTATGTTGATGTGTTTTTTATGCACTTCTCAACACAGGCAGCGTGTAGGTGCACTACCTCTCTTGAAAGATAATCTTCCACAATTAGATTGGAGAACACTATCCCAAGGTCTCTAATGTCAGGTCTTGATAGTTCTTGGAATATCTCAGTTGTTTGATGTGATTTGTTGGAATCACAAGGCGGTCTTACGTAGGTAATACAAAGCGTGGGAAGTTGGATCTTGAAATGGAGTTTTTAAGATAGGGAAGTTATTGTGCATTTTGCTGTAGGTTCAAACAACATTCGTAAACTCCATGTTTATCATTGGATTTAACTTTACAATGTGCAATGAACCTTAGCATAGGTTACTCATTGAATAAAATGAAAAAGGGTAGGGACGAGAGGAGGTTCCTGGATCTGCAACTAATTGTGAACAGTGATGATGGACTTTCTGTAGTGGACAACTTCTTGAAACAATATTCCACTTAACTAGAAATCTCACAGTATCGTAGAACTTGTGCTATCTTCTAAGGCCTGCAAATGTTTCGTCTGTCATTCTCCATATACATGCATGAACAAAGATAAAAGTTTTGGAGCATCTTCAAATTCAAGTCCAGACTAACTTTACACAACTATCTACCATCAACAAACAGCAAAAAGTATGGACTAAGAAGTCATCAACACAACAGGAATTTTCATGATCACAGGACAGCATTCCTAAAATCTACCAAAGCAAGGAAACAATTAACTAGAACAGTAATAAAACCTAAGTTAAACATCTAACAATGGAGATTGAATCAAGCAACATGTGAGAAACTTAGAAAATACACCAAGTCAATGTCTTTTCTTTATAAATTTCTACAGCATGCCTTTACAACAACTCAACTCCCTTTGCAAATGAGAGGAGAGCTCTATTTATAGTGCCCAAAAGATCTAATGAATGGTCAAGATCAATTCTTATTGTGTGGCCAGGATTCATTACAAAATAGGGTTTCACCTACCCCCCAATATATCACAATTTAAAATTTCATTTTGTCATTTTCCCTATTTTGTCCTCTATTGACGGTATTGTAGCTCTTTTGTCTTTTAGCTGATTGCTATTTCACTGTAGCTACTCTTTAGGGAGTTCATCTTCTTTGACTGGGCTGTCCTCCTGCCTCTTAGAAGCTGTGTATTCTATGATCTTGAGGATGACTGCTTGGAGCTTGTCTATTTCAACGATTTCATATCACAACACCTGGTAGCTCCATTCTTTCGTGTTATCTTCCAGCCTTTTCCAATCCTCATCATACTTTGCACCTTGGTCTTTGAACATCTCTGATTGATCAAAAGCATGGGTAGCAAAACTCAGGAATTCCACTGTGATTTCACCAGACATCCCGTCCTTCATCTTCTCTTGGAAGTAGGGCTTTATCTTCTCCGGATTCATTTGCACTGTGGGCATGTCATACTCCGTCATCATCTTGAGATAATGGGCGAACTCTGCCCTAATTTCCTTGAGCCATTCAATGTCTGGATCCACCTTGCTCATGATTTGTTCTAGTCTTTCTCTTCGGTTGTCAAAGTCCCATCGTGATACATCCATTAGCTAGTGATCGTCTTTCTTAAATGCAAGCTCCTTTCCCCACATGGCCTCTGGCATCTGAATGATAGCCTTGATCCTTGGAAAGGAGGAGTCGTAGGTCACAGGGAAGTCGGTGTAGAGCTTCCTTGTGCGCTCCAGAGACTACAATAGATCTAAGAACTTGTTGGCTGTTTGCACAGCCTAGCTAATTCCCATGTTTTCGACGTATGAGACTTGTCGAAACCAGTCCTCTGTGGTCTTTTCCAAGTTCTTCCTTCTTTCCATCTTATCGATCTGCTCTTTAGATAGCAGCTGAGGTGCAGCTGTGGATGTGGTAGGCAGGTCGTCCACTTAAGACCATTGTTGTATGTAATCTGTTAAGGCTGTGACCTATGCCTTGAGCTCATCCTTTGAGATCTTATCTTGTTTTATAAAATGCACCACCGTAGCCACTGAATCCTCAAGGTGTCTGACTTTCTGCTCTCTGGTGGCGGTCCCCAAGTTGATGGTGGAGATGTTGTAACTTACCCTAGCCTGGCTAATCATAGGTGTTTCTATTTGCACTGCTCGAGACCCAGACGCATCCATCGTCACCCTAGATTGGACTTTGGGCTTCTTCTCCTTCTTTGTCATGATTTGAGCTTGAGCCAAGATGACCCCTAACCTCGCCCTTGGGTCCTTTAGTATAGGAGTTCTTCTTTCAAGCTGCCTATCTAACCATTCAGGCACAACAGATTTCCCTTTAGGTGAATCATGGCCACCCTCACCCCTCTCGGTCAAGGCCAAGGTTTCCACTCCCTTTTCTTCTGGGGACTTTTCTTTCTACTTGGCAGCATCTCCCTCTTCCTCGTCGGAATCTTGGGTGAACATGAGGTGTTTGATAGGAAGCATGGTGGATAGTTGTTGTATGGGACTTTCTTGCCCTGCTGTCTCTTCTTCTTTCCTTTCCTCAGCATGTTCAATCTCGTGCACATGTTCTACTAATTGCCTGACTTCGAGGCTCTCAATAGTTTGGGTCCCACCTTTAGTTTTATTTTCTTGCTGCTGCTCTTCTTCTTCAAGGGGCGGCCTTTTTTCCTCTGATTTGGTGTCCTTTGGCTGTTGGGCTAGCTCTTCAAGATCATCGTTAAAGGCTTGCACGATTACCTTGCCACTAGGGCTACCTTCCTCATCCTCGCTCTTCAAGGAACCAGTTCCCTCCTCCTCATAGGCCACCCTGTCAATTACTCGGTGCTCATATTCTGGGTGCTCATGGTATTCATCAGCCTCCTCCTCATATGCCCTCGAGGCTTCTTGTTCTCGTTCCTCCCACTCCTTAGAGATTAGCATGGTGGCTTCCATAGCTGGTGGCCCTATCGGCGGTTGTGAAGGCTGAGTAGTAGCGAGGGCTTGTGCAAGGGCTGCTTGAAGAGCGGGATCCATTAGGATTTGGGATAGCTTAGGGGGAAGATTCTGCATATGTCTTGAGAGAGCCTCAGGCATGGTGGAAATGGGAATAGGTGCTGTCACCGTTGCCAGTAGTTATGGTAGAAGAGGAGTTGACAATTATTATAGACTCAGCCAGAGGTGAAGGGGCAAGATGGATAGAAATGTCCATTGCTGACGGGGATGTGGCAATCATAGCCAGAGAGGTAGGTGGCGCAATGGTAGGGGTAGGGAGAGCCAAGAGAGGTTCCAATCGATCTGTACCCCCCACCTTCTCCTCCTGGGTTGAGGGCTGTTTTGTGATGCTCCTTTCTTGTTTGAGCCTTTTGGAGGGTGAGCCTCTCACTTCTTTCCTTGCATAGACCTTGGGGTTTGGAGACTGTTCTGTTTCTATCCCCTTTCTCTTCTTGGATCTGGTGACTGGAGGAGACTTGGAGGTCCTGCCGGTAGAAGTGGTGGTAGTGGCATCTTCTGTGGCACTTGGCTCACTTTTGAGCCCTTCGTAAGTCAAAATTACTCTTTGCCACTTTAATTGAGCTACTTGCCCATCGACCCACTCCTTAGTACGAGCCAAGATTGGCTTGGTTATAGTGTCGAGGTCATCGACCTCTTGCTCGTCCCAGTCAATTGATGGTATCAGCAAATTGGTGATCGTAGGGTACCTGGGGTGCATTATGGTGCTCTCATTTTCCTTGACTTGGTCTGGTATGGGGAAAGGCTGCACCTTCCTTACAAACTACATAGTCATTCACATATAGTGCCTTTCCCGTACCTCTTTGTCATCCTGGCAATCCCCTCAGAAGTCCTCAATGTGATGTAGATGAGCGAACCTTGGTCCCAATGCCTTCTTGATGTGGCTATGTGGGTCTATTCGTGGGCGAGCAGTGTGTAGGTTTAAAATGGTAATCTTTTAGCTCTTTCTTAGAGTTACCAGCACACTGGGAAGTTTGTAGTCTATACATGCCCTGACCCAAAGTCATGGGATAAGAAATCCTTGCTATGTGTTTGTTGCTGAAGATTGCCTGTATGTGTTGGAGTTGCCGGGAAAGCTCCAGAAGGATGATTCGGTCTTTGGGGTATCGAGGCAACCTGTTTGGCCTTTCAGTGAAGCCTTGGGCATGGATGTATGTAAACTTTGGGTATTGAATAAAGAGGAAGGCATACTGCTTCAAGAGTGCCCTAGCACTGTGGGAGACCCTCCTCTCAAAGTCTCTGGCAATCATTTTGATAATATAGCCAATGAAGGCGTCGTTTACTCTATAGTATTCCCTTTTGAAGTTCTGGTATTGGAGTTGCAGGTACCTATCATATGCCTTGAGTCTTCGCCCTTGCTCCTGATCGGGTGCCACAAATAACCCGTTGTACTGTCTCCGATCCGCCAAGGAATAGACAAGATAGGAAGTCATATAAAATTTAGATCTCTTCTTCACATTGACGAATTGCTCATGGAAGTAGTTGCTTATTATACCTCCCCAATAGAATGAAGTCTTTCTGGTGACATCCTCATTCCCCCGAATAATTTGTTCAATGAAGTACACCATCCATTCGTGAAAGTAGGCAGCCACAGGAAGACCCATAACTCTGCTTAACATGGTGACCAAGTCATGGTAATCTTCATGGAAGTCATTGCGGAAGAGTTCTTGAGGAACCTTCGCAGTGCTGCCCTGCTTTTCTTTGAGCCAATGCTGATTTATTACCCTTTTACAGCTTGCCGGATTATTGTCCCATGCTACTTGGCATTCTTCTATGTTGGGCGCTTCCATTTCTTGAAATGTGGGAATGTGGAAGGTTTTTGCGATTCCTTCAGGTGACATGTCGGTGAGAACATTTCCCTCTCTATCAATGATTGTCCTTGTGTCGGCTTGATATGCCTCCCGACAAGCCATGACCAACTCAGGGGCTACAAGGGATGGAGGGAACCCAGCAGCCTTTGCTATTCCGCTTTTCCTTATCAACCTTTCATTTTTGGTCATTGGATTGACCCTGACCCTTTGTGTGAATTCGTCAATATTGACGTGGCCTATATTGGTATCAATGATCTCCTTCCAATCCGTGGTGACTTTTGAGTGCAGAGGCTTGCCCTGGAATTGGTATTTCATCTAGTCCTTGTCCTCTTTCCCTCGAGGAGTCTTGCCTATCCTTTTCCCTTTGTCCTTCTTGACGGGTGCCCTTGAAGGTCCTGCACCTGATTCCATATATCCTACAAGCAAAGGCATAGTCAGCATAATAGATCACAAAAGCATTTGTGTTAGCTAAAATCTTAAAGATAACATTCATTTTAAACAATCCATTAAGCATAACATGACCTTTTTACCTCCCGACGTCATTGATTTTTTGATTGAGGGCATTTGGATAGTCCGGGCCTGGAGGGTCGGACTTCCCTGGTAGAATTGCCGCTTTGGAAAGGCAAATAGGGTGGAGGGCTCCCGGAGATTCTCCTCGGTTAGATTTTAGCACTTTGAGAGGTTCGTAATGAAGAGGACCGAAATTAAGCTTGTGGGTCGAAGTTAGATTTCAGATTTGGGCTCATTTGGATCGGTTTAGGAGAATTCGGAAGTCCCGGGCCGGAGAGCCGCCTAGAGGTGGCAGTTTGGAACAACAGATCATAAATGAAATTTTGGAGATGGAACTCTGGGGTCTGGGGTCTGGTAGGCTGCAGGGCGACTAAAAGTTTGTTACTTCATTTTTCAGTGCTCTGGTCTATGGTACCGGGAAGGCATTCATATTTCATTGTTTGGGATGGCAAACATCAGATGGAAGTCCAGAGGGGGCAGCGCGACAGTCAGGGCCCAGCGGGGTAAGGTTTTGGTGAGATCCCCAAGTCTTGCCGACAGCCGGGAGCAAGACCGGACCCAACGTGGGCATCCGGCGTTAGATTTCATTTTTAGTTCGGCAGCGATTGGGAAGGTAGAGCCCAGCGCTCAGAACGGCGGGCGAGGGAAGGAGTCCTACTCAATGGAGCTTAGCCCGGATGAGGGTGTTTAGCAGTTTTACATATTGGGTTTAGAAGGCTGGGGGACCGTGGTGCATTCACTGTTCAGGAGGGAAAATGTTGGATGAAAGTCCAGAGCATCAGGTCTAGGTGGAGATGAAGTCGATCGCCGTTCGACTTTGTATTTTAGTCCCACAGTGGACGGAAGGGCGGAGCCCAGGGCTCGGAGGGATGGGCGAGGATTTCCCTTCAAGACCGTAGATGAGGACAGGACTCCCAAATGGCGAAGCCCAGCAGGAAAGAGGGCGTGTCTTGTTCAAGTGACATCCCCGCTGCGAATAGAGGTCTGGAGCCCAGAGGTTAGGACATTGGGTAATCGCCAGGAGAAAGTTGGTTTTGTTATGAGGTCCTGGCGATGGACGAACATCTCCCCGACAACGAATGAAGGATGGAATCCCGGGAATGGATGTCTGGAGTCCCGGGCCCGAGAGACTTGAAGGGCACTTGTCCAATTTGAAATTCCTGCAGCGAGGAGAAGGGCAGGCCTCGGAGCTCGGAGGGGCGAGGAGAGTTCGCTGTTTCAACACGGTGGCATCTAGGGTGACTTTCGATCGAGGAAGTTTGACGGCCCGGGCCCAAAGGAGGAAATTGTCTCTTTGGAAATAAGGTTCATCGTTTTAGTATGGATGGCCAAGGTAGGTCTTGGGGCTGAAGGAGATGATCTCCCTGCGCGAAGAACAGTTGTAGTGAGGTGGAGTTTCGGATTTGTGATGAGGGTAACCTCAAAGGTTTTCTTAGGTTTCAAAACATGGGTTTTGTGCGCAGTGCCACATTTTATCATTTTCATGCTTTCTTGATGATTTTTATTCATTTAAATCCTTAGAAATCATGAAAATAATGCTCGGGAGGGCGAATGGAGGACTTACCTCGAATGGTGAATGCGGGGAGATGTGGGATCCACTTACGATTGATGAAGAGATGGTGAGAGTGATGAGCGTGAAGGTGTTGAAGATGGTGGGCTCCTCTAGCAAGTTCTCTGATCGCTTTGTAACTCTGTCAAGTGATAATGATGAGCTCAAGTGGGCCTTTTATACCCCTAATCACCATTAATGACCCTATTAAATGCAGGTATGGCGAGAGAAAGGTTGGTGACTTTGAAAATTAGCAATGGCGATGAGAGACTTGGGGTCTGATGGCTGGGGGGCGCAGGATGGCGGCTGCTTGAAGATTTTGACTCGGTCAGGTCGGCGACGGCGGAGAGAGAGTCGGGGCCTGGAGGGCAGAGTTCTGCCAAAGGCCTGCCATTAGAGACGGCATAACCATCATAGAATTTCGGACTCAGAATTCTGAAAGATTGGGCCCGGAACACTCGACGGTAGCCAGGATTTCCCGCGAACTCCCTAGATGGTAATTATGGTGGTGGGACCTGGAAGGCGGGACACCGTTAGAGGTTCATCGTGAGGAATGGCGAGACACTCTCGGAACCCCGGGAGTGGAACTTCGGGGTCTAGGCCTAGAGGGTTAAATAGCTGTCGAGATTTTTATGGATTGTAGACAAAGAATGGGAGTTCAGACCCTGGGGGCTGGGAGGATGTGAATTGAGCATCGTTGGGCATGGCAGGCACAACGGGGAAACCCAGCAAGGGAATCTCGAATAGCCGGGCCCGGCAAGGGCCGGAGTCATTGGCAGGGTCAAACTACTAGAGGGACTCTGTGAGGTGCTAGAACACGACAAAATTAAAAGGGGAAGGTACGGTCAACTTATGGTAGGACTTTAAAGCAAGATTGACCATCTGGGACACCAAAAATTAGGGCATGCAAAATGAGGCAGTGACAAAAATGACCCGACAAGGTGAAAGAAAAGAGGGTCCCCATTCTGAACGGGGCATGTGTGCTAAGGGCACAATAGGGTAGAGGGGAGAGTGATATAGGGATTGAGTGAGAGTGAGAGAGACTTGAGAGAGAGAGACCTGAGAGAGAGAGAGGGTTAAGGGTAGAGGGTATACACACAAGCAAATCCTTTCTATTTTTAAATATTTTACAACACCCTTAATTAGAGGGTGCCTTTGAATTTTCTTAAACTATAATAAATAGATGTTCTCTTGGTAATTTACCACTAGCTTGCCAATTCGGTGAAATTAGCAACCTAACTTGGCCTGTTTGAAAAAATGGGTCCAAGAAATGGGGTCTCTCGGTGATGACCCCATTTTTTCAAACATGCCACTACATTACCAATTTCACCAAATAGGCAAGCTAGTAGGCCTAGTAGCTTGCCAATTCGGTAAAATTGCCAACCTAACTTGGCTTGTTTGAAAAATGGGTCCAAGAAATGGTGTCTCTTGGTGATGTATTGAGATACCCCATTTCTTGGACCCAATTTTTCAAATAGGCCACTACATTTCCGATTTCACCGAATTGGCAAGCTAGTGGAGAGAGATAGAGGGAGTGAGAGAGAGAGAGGGAGGGCGTGGGAGAGAGAG